>CM056832.1:2459903-2518150 GCA_029853015.1 Chelidonichthys spinosus | reverse complement strand
CCTTCAACGTCTCCACACGCCAAGCTGCAAACAGACACGTTGATACTTTTGTCCAACAACACATGAACCGACATGAAGAGGAAGGAAACACAGAAGACAAATAACTGGCTGCCTCCAGCTTGTCTGAAAAAGTAAGACTCTATGACGTCGTATTCGTTGGTTAGCATGTAGAGCTGCATATTGAAGACAACGTTTCACTTCGGCAGAGATAACACCAATACGTGGACATTGGAAAATTAAATAATATGCATACTCAGGTATGTCCCCACTACGGATGTTGTTTATGTTTCTTCATCAAGTTTATGACACACAGAAATGTGCCGATGAGCAAGAAGACTTTATAATATCACTTTTTCCATTAGGTTCGGCGAATGTGATCGCTTCTTATCAGGTTCATTCAAACTAAATGGATTTGTATTAGGGCTGGGTATTCTTTAGAATCTCATGATTCGATTTCGATTCGTTGGGTCACGATTCGATTCAATATCGATTCGATTCGATATTGATTGAAATGCTTCGATATCGATTCAGTATCAAGTAGAAATACACAAGTAAGAGTACCAAATAATTTTTTCAAATAACTTATTTAGTTTCATGCCTTATGAACAGCCGTGGTATAACTCATAGCATGATAAAACAGGACACTGCTTAAACACTGAACTACAGTGCATGTAACGGGTTCACACCGGCCGCGGAAGCTATGGTAGTAGACAGTAGTAGTGCAGATATACCGTTGAAATGCACATATTTGTTTATCTACTCTTCACATTTATTAAATGTATTTTCTCTTCCCTTTTCCCAGTGCGAGTTTAGATACACAACTATGATCGCATTTGTCAATCGCGGTATTTTATTTGGAAAATTGCTTTTATTTTGAAAATTGGCCAGATTGTCTCGTGTTTCTTTAGCTGTGGCTGCAGACCCTGAATTGGGACACAGCTACTGTGAGATTTACTGCCAGAACTGACGCGTTCGCTCGCGGGACGCGCAAAAAAATAGAGCAGTCGCCGAAACGATCGCTTCACGGCGCGGGGCGTCAAACCATGGCACCTTCTGCATTCCTGTTGTGACTACTAAGAGAGTAAACATTGGGAAACTTGAACACACAGCTAACCTAAACAATCTCATTCCTGTTGTCAACCTCAAAGCCTGTCAGTAACACCATCAGGATGGGTCTGCTAAATGTTAGGTCTCTTAATAACAAATCATTTTTAGTCAATGATTTTATTACCACTTCTAAACTTGATTTTATGTTTTTAACTGAAACATGGCTAGAACAAAATAACAGTGCAAGAATTCTGATCGAGACATTTTGTCTGGAGAAAGGAAGGAAGCTGCTTTGTCTCTTGTTGGTAAGTCAGAAACTAATTGTAGATTTGGGTTTAGGCATTGTGTGAGTAAAGCTAGTGGTAACATTTAGTCTAGTATTGATTGACTAAAAGCTTGTTGTTGAAATTCTTGTGAAGCTGTCTGTGCTAAGTGAGCAATCAGCTTGTTTTGAGCCAGCTCACCTGTAGTGAATAGACTTGATTAGAGGGAAGGAGGAGCCACAGTCAGGACATCGCACTGGAGAAGATTTTACCGAAGTCCCTTCACTCAAGGCTGTAACCCATCCAATCTCTGCTACCCACCACTCTCCACCGGTAAGGAACTTGAGGTACAAGGGGGGCTTTGGAACTGCCAGTCTGCAGTCAAGAAGGCGGACACCATCTCAGCCTATGCCTCCCTGCAGACTCTCCACTTCCTGGCCCTCACAGAGACCTGGATCACCCCAGAAAACACTGCCACTCCAGCTGCCCTTTCAACTGCCTACTCGTTTTCACACTCCCCAAGACAAACAGGGCGAGGAGGAGGAACTGGGCTCCTCATCTCACCCACATGGTCCTACCAGGTCCTTCCTCTCGACCACCTACCCCGATCTACGCTTGAATTTCACGCCGTCTCTGTCACCCTTCCTTCTAACTCAACATCATAGTGATCTATCGCCCACCCGGTCCTCTTGGTGACTTTTTGGATGAGATTTACTGCCAGAACTGACGCGTTCGCTCGCGGGACGCGCAAAAAATAGAGCAGTCGCCGAAACGATCGCTTCACGGCGCGGGACGGCCGCGCCTGTTCGCGGCGCTCCATGTCTGGTGTGAACGACACTATCGCTTAACAGGGGCGCCGACAGGAAGCGGGCTCCGCTACGCGCCTATTCGCGGCGCTTCCACGGCCGGTGTGTACTCACTCCGGTCGCCATATTGTAATGGTTTGGTCTAGTGCGGCCCCCGTCCGTACAGCGCGAATCACACGAGGGTGTCGGTCACAGCGCCCCCACTGGCCAGGGGCTTGAATCGATTCAGAAGATTGCTGAATCAATATTGAATTGCGGGGAAAAGAATCGCAATGCATTGCTGAATCGATATTTTTACCCATCCCTAATTTGTATCACGTTTATTTACGTAGAAAGCCTCCCTTGTCCAGCAGATTTGCTACTAGCATAAACCAGACAATGAAATCTGACACGCAAGCTGTCAATTCAGCCAGAGCTAAGGTATGGCAAGGTTACTAGTCATATGACTTAACTACAGTATCAATCAATATACATGCCCAGCAAAGAATCACAACAAAAGTGACAAGTCTGCTATGTAGCTTATCTGTGTGGTTAGGAAAATTGTAACTTTTTCAAATGCAGCCTCACCCACATGGCGCTAACATAACTATGAACACAAACACTTAACTACGCACGTCAATCAATCAATTCAGTCAAATGCGCCGTTACGCATCCGTTTTCAGCACCATGGATAGCAAGTGGCAGGGTTAGAGAGCAGTAGTAGCCTTCCTGACAAACACAATTTCACTCATTCTGTTCACTTCATTCACTATGTAATTGCAACAATATCACGTGAATATACCAGGTCAACTTAAAACTGTTAAAGTCCAAATGCAAAGAGGAGAGGGACGGAGAAGAAAAGAGAAATCATATTTTTTCAAACAGATTAATAAGATGTTCAGGTAGTGTATCTTACCTTAAGATGAACTTTCATAATTAATCCATCAGTGGATAACGCCGAGGCCTCAAACTGGTAAAGTCCTTGACAAGTTCATCTGGGTCCAGTGATTTTACGACAGCAGGCTCAACAGCCATTAACATAAGGTGTGTGAGTCTATTATCGCCCATAGTGGTCCGCAGGTAGGTTTTGACTCGTTTCCAGTGTCTATGAACACATGCTATGAACTGCATCTTCTTGCATAGAATATTCAACCCAGTCATATTCCTGATACACACTGACATTAAAGCGTCTTCCATTTCTAGTTGGAAGTGGGTCAAACGAGGACGCCTGAGTCCGTCTGTTTTACATCCACTAATATCCTTCTTCTCTGCTCCAGTTGACCCAGAGGCTGCTACTGCTGTAGTTGTACTGGCACCCGGGCCTTGACCTTCCTTATCGCTGTCCAAGTCTGATCCAGCTCTTCCAATCTGAGAAATTGGTGGAGACTCAGACTCGGATTCAATTCGAGAAGTCGGTGTGGACGAGTTCTCAGCCTCCATGCATGTAGTCTCCGTCTTCCTGTTAGCATCTTCATCCCAGGCACAGGTGCTGGAGTGGCTAACAGCCTTGTTAACAGCCTGAATCCCACCTTCACTTCAGGCTGCGGCCACAGTAAAGCCCAAGTTAAGCCCTGATTATGCTTCCGCGTAGTGATCACGCAATGGCCACGCAACGGCCACGCTGTTGCTTGGAGACCGTGATGGTTCTGCATTGGGTTTACGTGTCCAAATGCAATTCAATGCCACACCGGTAAAGGGCGCTATGTTTTTTGTAAAGAATGACCAACCGACCGAGACTCTTGGCGTATATCGTCGTTAGCCTCGTTATAGCCTATTTGTTTACTTTCCAGCTTTAAACGTCCACTATTTTTCAGAACTTGGTGTTTTATTTCTTTGTGCAAAAGCGACAAGGTGCAAACAATAAAACGAGGTGCAAACAATAAAAGTAGCCTTTTAAAAGTTTAAATGGCGGTGTTTATGAGTGGACACCTGAAAAGCGGTCTCCAGCGGATGTAGTTAGCGGACCAATCACAGCTAACTGCATCCGCTGGAGACCGCTTTTCAGGTGTCCGCTCACATACACCGCCATTTAAACTTTTAATACTTTTATTGTATGCACCTTGTCGCTTTTGCACAAAGAAATAAAACACTGAAAAAGTGTGGATGCTTAAAGCCAGAAGGTAAACAAATAGGCTATAACAAGGCTAATGATGATATACAAGAGTCTCGGTCGGTCGGTCAGTCTTTACAAAAAAATAGCGCCCTCTACTGGTGTGGCATTTAATTGCATTTCGACACGTAAACCTAACGCAGAACCATCACGATCTCAAAGCAACTGCGTGGCCATTGTGTGGCCATTGTGTGAGCATAACCGAGGCCAGTCATTTGTTCGCAGGGTTGCCAACTCTCACGCTCCTGGCGTGACACTAACGCTTTCACGATCAAGCCTCGGTTATGCTTCCATGTAGTGATTACGCAATGGCCATGCAGTTGCTTGGACACAGTCGTGAGACCGTGATGGTTCTGCGTGGGGTTTACGTGTCCAAATGCAATTCAATGCCACATCGGTAGAGGGCGCTATGTTTTTTTTTTGTAAAGACTGACCGACCGACCGAGACTTTTGTGACATATTCGTCGTTAGCCTTGTTATAGCCTATTTCTGTTCAGTTCAGTTCAGTTCAGTTTACTTTATTAATACCCATAGGTAGATTTGTTGTGCAGTAGCAGGAGAGGGCGTCACACAAACATTGATGACAGGACAAACAGGAGATGGGTTAACACACAGCATGAAACAGACATGGGTACCTCCGATGTTCACTGAGCAGGATTAAAGGCAGATAAGATATGACAAAGTGATGATAAAAGGGACAATAAATAGGTTTAAAAACCATTTTCAATAAATAGAAATAAATAGATAAATAGCAACAACAAGTCACAGGATAGACCTCAAAGTGCATTAGGACTTGTTTAAGGGAAACAGCAGCAGGGACAAAGCTGTTCCTAAAGCGTGTGGTCCTAGATCTTGGGACTATGAATCTCCATCCAGATGGCAGGAGCTGGAACTCACTCGCAAGAGGATGGGAGACGTCATTGGAGATGGCACTGGCTAGTCGCTGCAACTGTTTGGTGTACAGCGACTCCAGGCTCAGTTGTGTCTCTCCAATCAGCCGACCAGACCATTTGATGATCTGGTTGAGTTCCTTTCTTTTAAGGGCAGGTTTCCGAACCATGACACAAGTGAGAAAGCTAACACAGATTCAATAAAAGCATGATAAAAGAGTGTCATCATGGTCCTATCAATATGGAAACGGGACAATTTCCTCAGACAAAACAGTCTCTGGTGTCCCTTCCTGCTCACAGCTTTGCAGTTCTCTTTAAAATTTAAGGTGGAGTCAATGATTGTTCCAAGATATTTATAAGATTGCACTTGTTCAGTGACTTGTCCCTTGATCATCACAGGCTCAGGTGTTTTGGCTCATTCTTTCTAAAATCAATAGCCATGTCTTTGGTCTTTGCTATATTGAGGTGTAGGTGAGAGTCTTTGCACCACTTTACAAAGTAGTCGACAACCGGACCGTGATTGTGTTCACTTCCCTGGAGCAGGCTAACAATCACGGAGTCATCTGCATACTTTAAAATGAGGCGATTTTTAAAAATACTCTGACACATATTTGTGTATAAAATGAATAACAAGGGTGAGAGCACACAGAGCACATTTGTTTACCTTCCGGCTTTAACATCCACAATTTTTCAGAACTTGGTGTTTTATTTCTTTGTGCAAAAGTGACAAGGTGCAAACAATAAAAGTAGCCTATTAAAAGTTTAAATGACGGTGTTTATGAGTGAAAACCGGAAAACTATTATCTGGACTCTGGTGTAAAACACTTAATACAAAAACGATCTTTCTGAGTTCACATACCATGATCAAATAAATAAACCCTTAACCAACATTTAACCCTTCATAACATTTATATTTATCCATTGGCTTAATCTGGGATGTTTTACAGCATGGGCGAGTATGAATGAACAAAACACTTAATGACCACACAGTCTTTTCTAAACTTGTATTGCTGACATGGGATTGAAACAGTGTCAGAGCTTCAGTCATGCTCTTGAGAGGTGGCTATGGCTTCAGTTGAAGCGTTGAAGCTTTGAATCTTTTTCAACACAATTGCTAGGAAAGCCTCAATGCTTCATAAGGCTTCACTTGTCCACCACTACAGATTATGTCAAGGTCCTAAAATGAAGCATTACCTGGTCATTAGTGTTATAACACACTGCTCGTATTATTCAGCTGCACTGCAGGTTATCTGCCCTCAGTGCCCTGCCTCTCGGAACCACGTCATCTGGTGTCTCCCAGGATGCCCCTGCATTTTTGTAAAACAGGAGACCCCCACTCACCAATCAGAGACAAGAGATGCATGCAGGGAGGTTGTGCTTAATTTTACTGGCCAAACAAAACAGGTTTTCGAAAAAAAAGGATAAATGATTTGAGGACTAAACGATAGGATGGGCTAAGGGAAAACAGGGCTAGCCTCGCCACTGCAAATAAACTGTTCCCGACTGAACAAAAAAGGCAGGTAGAGTCTGATGAGAAGCTCCTGCTCCAGGACTCCACAGACCTCAACTAATGACGTGGACCTATGTACATAAAGACGTCAGTACTCACTAGATCCGTTTACAATCAGCTGACCAGGTCAACATGATCCGGACCGAAGAGGTCGGTTGAGAAGCAAATCCACTGCAACTGCGTCCCATGACAGACACGTGACTCCAACATCAGGCAGCTGTAATCAATGAATGTGTGTTGAGGACTTTCCACAGGACTCTCTTAACTTCAACGGTCGGCCTTGACATGGCGGCTTCGACACAGACATAAATGGAACGGCACCACCTATTGATTTCAAAGTCTCTCCCTGTGTCAATAAACCAGTGCCGCAATGAATTAGAGTACCAAAGCTTGACTGACCGGCTGATCATTGACCAGTTGGCTCCCAAATTTCGACTCCATGACTTTAATACTGCAGTGCCATAAAACGAGGAAAATATCCATCCATCCATCCATCGTCTACCGCTTATCCTGTATTCAGGGTCGCGGGGGGGGGGGGCTGGAGCCGATCCCAGCTGTCATTGGGCGAAGGCAGGGTACACCCTGGACAGGACACCAGTCTATCACAGGGCTGACATGTAGAGACAAACAACCATTTCCCGAGGAAAATATATAGCCCCATAATATATTTTTGTTTGGCCCTTCCTGCCAGGTAAACGCCTCACGTCTTGAAAACTCATCACACAGAAGACTCTTTTCATTTGAACTCTAAACATAATTTACAACATATGCCTAAAAGAACAGAGATAGTGTAATATTTATTTTAACCGCTCCCACTTCCACCAGATGTGTAGGCAGCTGTGCTTCCAACACACCAGACTGTGGCGAGTGTGGCTTCAGGGTTTCTCCGTGTCACATCACCGCTGACATCCGCCATCGCTCCCACAGACAGTACACCCGTCTTCCTCCGGACTTTGGTCTGTGAACACAAACTTTCTACATTCATAATTGGGGGGATGTTTTAAACCCTCCCCCGGTCCGCCAGACTTGGTTGAGTCCAGGGTTCCAGTAGATCCAAGATGGCGGACCGGGCAGCGATGTGCTGAAGTTCACTTTTAACTCTAAACGCTGAAGCTTGTTGTCCCCAGTTTCTCCCGCCGGGCTGGTGCGCGTCGAAGCGGATACTGGTGAGTCCGGATTGCTGACAGACTTGATATTTTGTGACCCCGTCTCAAAGTTGAAGCCCGTCTTGTCTGCGGAGTCCAGTGAGTAGTTAGCCGCCGTAGCATCTGCAGCTAGCTGTAACGTTATTCCAGGTTCCCAGTTAGCCCAGTGGTAACGGTGCAGGACTGGGTTTGTGCTGGGGCTCTCTCTTGCCGACTGGGTTACACAATGGTACGCCAGCACACAGCGGGACTGGGATACGAAGAAGGTCCATGGAGTATCACTCGAGTTACTAAAGGCTAGCGTTAGCTATGCTAACCTGAGCCACAGTCTGGTGACACTGTTGCTCTACGCAGCTAGCCGTTAGCATGCTAGCTGGGATCTCAGACGAGGTGCTGGGTGTAGAAACAAAGTTTCTCCCTGTTACTTTCCCACTGCCTTTCAGATAATTTTCTCCCTGGGGTGACACCGAGGTGCACGTTAATGCATGTCTGCTTAAGCTATGAAAAAGTGGTCGTGGAGCACCTTATTGTCATCATGTGCGATGGTAACAGTAAGTCTGAGGTAACCGTGGTGTTTGGGTGTCTGACGTTTCCAGACTGGGAGCTATCGGCCTCCAGGATGGCTGTCTGGTCGTCTCAGCCCCAGTTACTGGAACCACACTGTTAGCATAATACTGCCTCTCTCTGCTCTAACGTTAGCGCAAACCTACTCCAGCCAGGGTGGGTGGGTGGGTGGTGTGTGTGTGTGTGTGTGTGTGTGTGTGTGTGTGTGTGTGTGTGTGTGTGTGTGTGTGTGTGTGTGTGTGTGTGCGTGTGCGCGTGCGTGCGTGTGATGAAGAATTAATTCGAAATACCTGAAAGTGACTTGTTGAATGAGGCTTGGAGAGAAGCTGTTACCTGGATAAGCCTGGACTAAACTCGTTTAATATGCAGCTCTATTACTAGTTGAAGAAAACCTCACTTTGCTGTAGCCACTGTCACGGTGTGAAGTTGTCTGCTTGGCCCTGTTTCTGGTGTGTACCTAACCTTTGATCAAGAGTTACATGATTTCCTGATCATTTAGTAAATGTTGACCTGCAGTCTAGTTAACACGGCATCAGTTTGTTTACTGCTCATCATGGTAACGTGGACGTCTCTGTGTCTCATCGTTGCCAAAATGGCTGTTGGATTCTATTCATGCTGCAGTCCAGACTCTGCTGAATGCTAGTTGGGACTGCTTGTTAACCAGGGTTGAATTCAGACCGGAGTCCTGTTCCAGAAGCAGGTTTGGTGAAAACTCTGACTTAAACTCTGACTCTGTGAACCTAACCTGAGGCCTGTATTACTCAGTGAGTTCAACATACCAGGTATCTTCCAGTTATCCATCTTAAATAACCCTAACAAAGGCAATCAGAGATAAGCAGTCACACGATACAGGGTTTGGGAGGCGGGGTTTGCAGTATTTGACCAATCACAAACATGGATCAGTCTACGGGCAGCAGAGTGGCATATTTCACCTACGAGGAACAAACCCTAATCTTACGGAAATACGAAAAACTTAAACGTAATGGCAAAAAGCAACAGTTTCATCTGCAACATGCAGGAAGGACAGCTGGCAAAAACTCTTAGACTGTGTGAATATGTAAGTCGTATTAATAGTAATAGTCGTATGATATGACTGCCCCATCGTAAGAGCACTACTAGATCTGACTGATTAAATGAATGTGTTGCTGAGATGTATTTTTATGGCGTGGTGTATGACAATATCAGCCTCATTCTTTCAGCTGCAAACCCGGTGGTGTATAACGGACTTGGGAGCAAATAAAATAAATATAAAAACATAATTCAAAGTGGTAAGTCGGCTGTACGCTGACGCAGATAAGTCATTCCCTCTGATGATAATCTGTATCTCTCATATAAAACATTGTCGTACACTGTAACAAACCTACTGTGAAATCCACAGTAATTAACTGGCAGCAATTGACAAGTATGTTATTGTAAAAAAAATTACAGTATTGTAACTGTAGAATCAAACACAATGATTTTAATTTATTGTACTAAAGGTTACAGTTGTATTTTTGTAACTGTAAAATATAAGACAGTAATTATGTACTGTGGTTTATATTACAGTACTATTGTTGTAACTGTAAAATGAAACATAGTAATTATGTACTGTACTGTATTTTATGTAACAGTACTGTAATTATAACTTTAAATATTAACTATTTTACTGTAACTTATTTTACAGTAGTATTGTGGTAAATGTAAAATAAAACACACCAATTACTATGTACTGCATTTTTGGTTACAGCAATATTGTTATTACTGTAAAATAAAAACGATAATTTCACAATACTGCATTTGAGATCACACCATTGGTGTTTTAACTGTAAAATAAACTAATTTGAAAGTGTTGTATTTTTAGTTGCAGAACTACTGCTTTACCTGTGCTGTAAAAATTGTGATACTGTATTATTAAGTTTCAATATTATTATTGTAACCGTTAACACATTTCGTACATTAATACAGTATGACTCATGTTCTCTAATTTAGTGATTACCAGTATTCTGTTGTCAAAATAAATTGTTACTGCATTTCAAATTGACATTTAAGTTTCAACAATAATTGGGACACCAAAAGATACATTTTCCTAGCTATTTATTCTTCATATAAAAGGCATTTCTAAAAAAACAATTATTGGTATGCATACCATACCATAACTGACAAGCAGCTACAATCTCTATACATATTTTAAACATTAGTAACAATGGAAACAATGGATATTAATATCCATAAACAGTTGCAATAATCCAACAACATCCAGCAAAACATGACCACTATCATATCACAAACATTATTGTTGCATAGAACATGTTAAAAACACATTGACTTTAGTAATCTTAGGATCTCAATAATTCCGTTATCCAGTTCCACAGTGCTGTTCCACAGCAACAGTCGTAGCAGATTCCTGAAAAGTAAACAATCATAGTAAATAAGTGTATAAACAACCTATATTTGTGCTAGTAGTAGGTCAATATGCCTAAAGCAATGCTGTACTGCAGCTTTACAGCAGTATGTCCTTGTAAAACCTTGAATCATGGTGCTGTGTTGATAATGTAATAGCTGTTCTTAATTCCATAACCAATTAATCATGAATATAACCACCATTAGTCAAGTGAATGGGAAGGTCTCAGCAAACGTTTGACTGGTATCGTATGTTTAACAATGCCATACGTCAACAAAATTGGACAAAAAAAGTGAAGAAATAACTCTCAGAAACACTGAAATTGTTGTTTTTACTGAAGAATGCAGTGGATCTAAACTGTTAAAGCTCTGCAATCAAAAAATATGGTTATAATAGAAGTCTATGGGACAATGTCCCCTAAGGGTATAAGTGTGAGTAAAATTAAAAAAACTTAACTCATAATGCATCAAAATCTAAGGGGCCCTAGAGGTGACATGGATGTTTTATTTTTTAAATCACATACTAACGCACGCGCGCGACTTTGTATTCACACATGCGTGATATGAATTCATGTGCATTTTGACGTTATTAGGCAATGCAGTCGGTTAAGTGAAGGCTTATTATCATGGATCGAGACCATCTCAGAATCTACATTAATTAAGAAAAGAAAGTGTCATATTGTTATTATGTAATGGTAAGAGGTACATGTAATACGCATTTTGATGATCCATGATGAGTGTCCAGGTGTAGGTTTTAATAGCTACTATGCTAGCCATGATGATGGAGGAGTTGTCAAGGTAATATAATTTGATTATAATTCATTTATGAAATAAATTAATTAAGTTGTAATAAATGGCACTTGTTCATGATCCCAGCATCCCATCATTTTTGAACCAACACCACAACGTTCACTTTTATTCATTCATTTGAGCCAGAGTGCCAGTGCATCTAAGTTACTATCTCCTGAGTGCCAGTTATCTCACATGTGCGACTTACTATCTTGCATGCGACGTACAGTAAGTCACACATGCGTGATAGTAAGTCCCACTCGGGAGATTAAAAAAAAAAATAAATAAATAATTAGATTGCCAAAAATTATTAAAAACCAAAGAAAAAAATACAAATTTAGTAGTTTTGATAAGAACAGAGGTTGACTGAGAGATCTGTGCAAAAAAACAAAGTCAGAACACAATATTTATGATATATTTTTAGAAAAGTTGTTTTGAGAGGACATGTCCTTAAGAGTAAGTGTGTAACTTTTTTGAAAGGATACCAGATTAATAAAGGGAATTTAATTAGTGCTGACTATTTCTTCAGTGGTAAGTAGTTGAACATTATTTAGACTAAGATCTCAAAACTTTGACAAATACAAACTAAACCCATCTTCATGGAAATGATGGCTGTGATCAGAACCTCACCTTAATCTAGTTGTTTTGCCAGTCAAATGCAGAGAGGGCATTCATGGAGGAAATGACGCGTGGACTCATCAGATGTCTTCCGCTTTACAGTTCTGCCAGTTTTCTGGCTTCTCTGGACCTTGGCTGTGCACTTGCTGGAATCCAGATTGATCCTGGCAAGGAACCTAATAGAATTGACAATGGAAGTTAATATATTTCTTGGCCAGTTTGATGAACATCAGTTCAACAGAAGTCCTCAGGACAGATCAAAAAGTTTATCAAAAGATAAAACTCATATTTGATAATTATATGGAAAATATGTAGTTCAGGGTTAGGATCAACCTGAAAGGATATGAACTTTAACAGTCAAATTTTTTTTGTCGATGTGCCTCCTAACTGTTAAAACTTAGATGCCGATTTGTGTTTTAATCACAAGACTTGTATTTCCTTAGAGCAATTATGTTCATTTAATGAAGATAACTATGTATAAATCCTTTTAAAATGTCTCTAATTCTGTGTTTTCATCTTGGAATACAAATTAGTTCAATGTTAAGTTAATATGTTATTGGCAATACCTCTGAATAATTCCAGTGTTGTGACTGCTTCTGTTCCTCTGCATCGGCAGGAGTTGTTGTCACCTATGCATATTCAAACTTAGATTAACAAAACGGTTCAGAAAAGCACTTCACATAATAACTTTAGAAAGAATACCTACACAGTAAACAGTTATAGTGCTTTCCACGGTATAGTTTCAGCTCATCAAACTGCAAAGCAATTTTAAACATAAATAAACTGAAATAAATAATGCCACTGGTCTTTGTGCATAAGTCACAAGGACCAAGAGCTCTTTCATAAAATAAAATAAAAAATAAGTAAATACATTATTGTAAAGGGCATATCTCACACTATTCTGATCTACAGTTGTTCACTTTTTAAAAATGCAACCATGAACACATGACCACTTGGTGGATAAGGGACATGTAAAAAGTGACCTGTGTCCTGCTTGTGCTCCTTCACATGCACCAGCTCTACACATTATAAAGGAATTTTCAGTGAATAAATGACAGAAATATACAATTGCTAACAATTAAAACTGTAATCTTTTTATAAAGTGCAAACATGATTAGGTAGCTTTTGTGGTTAGACAGCCTACCAGGTGTAACTTCCATTCAGATGCTTTGGGCAAAAGCATATTCAACATACTGTCACATTAAGACACTTGGCACCAAAAACTCGCTTCTGTATGTTCATACAGATGTGCGCATGTGCATAGACACAAAGTGCAATGTGGTCCCATCAGCACTTTCTGGATGAAGGTAAAAGTGTGAAAAGTTTCCTGGGGTGGTCCAAATGCAATACATACATCAAACCAAACAACAATACAAATGCTTTAGCCAACCTGGGGATGTTGCTCATCACAAGCTCATCTTCTACCATAATAGCAATGGATGCAGGACTGAAGTCAACTGGACTTGTAGTGCTCTCGGAAACCACGTGACAAGGGCAACAGGCGTGTCAGTGATGTCTGGCTCAGGCGAATCCTCCTGGAATATGCAGGTTATACAAGGTTAACGTTCAGGAACTAGACAATTGCATTACATTACTATTTCACAGGTCATGACTCAACAGCTAAGTATTAGGTAGGTATTTCAACTGACTATTCTACTAGTCACCATCCAACAGGTAGGTATACATGTAAGTATGTCAATGTGTCTCATATAGGTCTTTTAAACCCTCCAGCGGTCATCGGGTCAAGGAAGGAAGCTGAAGGAAGGACAGGGGAAAGAAGGGAGGAAGGAAGGAAGAAAAAATGAGGGAGGAAAGAAGGAGCTAGGAAAGTAGTGTGTGTGTGTGTGTGTGTTATTTAATGAGTGGTAAGGTCAAAAGGTCAACCAAATGATTAGCCTTCTGGGCAAGGTGAGGTCAGGGCTTTGTGGGAAGTTAAACTTAAGGATTACAGGGCTTCTATACCACATACTGTATGTATCCATATGCATCCACACTCACGCCTCCACACAGGGTTTGGAAGGTGGTTGCGTTGTATAGTTAGGCAGCTTTTAGTGTTGAAAATAATGCTATCCATACAAAGCAAGCAATATCACCTTATTGATACTAACAGTTCTGCGAAAGCAGTGAATACTTACATTCCACATCTTGAAGAACGGTGGGTCCTCCTCACGTAGGTATACCGGGAGGGCGCGTAGGGCTGCAGTGCGTCTCATGTTGACATCTTGTTCTTGCTGAAAGGACAAGCAAATTGAACATGATGAACTTTGTTGCTGTCACTGTTGTCCGTATAACTTGATTTGGACCAAGTTCAACTTTAACTCACCTGGAGGTCATAAATATATAGGATGCCATGCAGCGCCTCTGCTATCTTGTCGGTGTGTTCTGCCTTCTGTCTGTATATGGCCAACAGTTGTGGTGTGTGCCGGTCAAGCTAAGCATAAAACTGGTTCCATAGATTGACGTTTGTGATGCGGTGGAACTCTGCACAAACCTACAAAACAAAGTAAAAAAACACAATAGGACAAATGAATTGGGATGAAACATGTTTAGAGAGGGCAGACTGAGAAAGATGTGTAAAGATTGGTAGAAATGAGAAAGAGTGAGCCTCTTTTACCTGCGATTCCATCCAAAGAGCCGGCCATTTCTGTAGGAACTCCTTGACCATTTGATCCCCCTGAACGATCTCTTGGCGACGCAGGGCAAAAGTCATCAGTGTGATAGTGTTGCCTCTGAGAAGGGTGGTCTGAAATCACACAAGGGACATGTATAAACTGTGTCCTGCTTGTGCTCCTTCACTTGCACCAGCTCTACACGTGTCTTTGTGAAACCGCGATAAATGAATTTTCAGTGCATTAATTAAAGAAATGTACAAATGCAGGAGGTGTAGAGACATGGCAAAGGACTAACTCTTGAATAATGGCTATGTAGTGCTTAAATAACTGTGTCTGGGTGTCTGAGGACACAGCACCAAACTTGCACTTCCACTCCATCATTTGAAGTGCTTACTTTCAAACTAAATTAATTCTCCTACAAGTGAGTTTAAATAATTTGGCTTACCAAAGAAAAGGGTCAGTGCTGGTCAATATTCTCAACTTGATCCTGTGGAAACAGATACAATAAGCAGTAACAAACCAGTCAAATTATGTAGGCTACTCAACAACAACATCTCAAGTGTTAATATAACTTATCAATAAAGTTGTTCTCAGATGATATAAGTGAATGTAGGTCATATACAGTCAATTACATAGATATTCAAATGCACACACAGACAGACAGACTTGATTATTACAAATAATAATAAAATGTTAGCCCATTTATGGAGGGGAAGCAGCACAAGCTAAATCTCAGTTACCTTGATTTGTGTGCATGCTCGCTTCTCTGCATCCACTTCAGCCTATGAGGAAAGAAAAAATGGAGGTTCAATGTAAGCTTGCAGATTGCATAAGCTTACAACTTCATGTCCATGCATTACTACGGACGTAACTAGCACTCAAGTGCATAAAAGTTACTGAGTCGGCTAATGGCTAAAACTAGCTACAACTTAAAGTTCGTTCGTCTCAAGAAAGCTACGAGGCCTACGTTAGTTCATTCGGGTGCACGTAAGAAAAAGAAAAATATTTACCAGATAAGGGCGTTTCACATAAATATCAGCGCCACACAAAGAAACGCTACGGCTGCTAACTGAAAAGAGTTACGAGCTAACATCGTTAACGGTGCAGGCGCCGCAATTCAAAAATTAGCGCGAATCACCGCGGCCATTGCCTGGTACCCTAAAAGTAAAAACAGCGCAGTCTAACGATCAAACACTTTATTATTTGTGATACCCATGCAACGTTATAACAAGCAAAGCAGTTTTGACAAGTTTGTTTGGTTTACTTACAAGTTAATCCATGAACGAAGATGAGACGCGGACTCTCGCACACGGCAGCCATCTTGGACAAAAAAATTTGCGTCGGTCAGGGCAGCAGATTCACAACGTCGTGACGTCATGACGTCCGTGTACGTAGCGTTTACTCAAAAGCGATCATTGATGGGGATTACTTTACTCATAAATGCTATGCCACAGAAAATTAAAAGGATTAGATTAATCGTTCACGTCACTGATTAGTTATAAGTTATTTCAACTATTAAACAGATTTTAATTATTGTGCCCTCAGTAAGTTAGTAGTACTGTTGGGGTTTACAGTGTGTAATGTTTGCTGCGATTTTCTATAGTAAACACTATCTTAATGTGAATTTCAATATGTTACTGTGAATTTTTACAGTACTATACTGGTTGCTGTCATTTTCTATAGTACACAATATGTTACTGTGAATTTTACAGTACTATACTGGTTGCTGTCATTTTCTATAGTACGCAATATGTTACTGTGAATTTCCACAGTACTACAATGGTGGCTGTGAATTTCTACAGTACTATAATGGTTGCTGTCATTTTATATAGTACACAATATGTTACTGTGAATTTCCACAGTACTACAATGGTGGCTGTGAATTTCTACAGTATTATCATAATTACTGTTATTTTCTATATTACACAATTTGTTACTGTTGATTTCAATATGTTACTTTGAATTTCCACAGTACTATAAGGGTTACTGTCATTTTCTATAGTACACAATATGTTACTGTAAATTTCAATATCTTACTGTGAATTTCTACAGTACTTTACTGGTTGCTATCATTTTCTACAGTACACAATATCTTACTGTGAATTTCTACAGTACTATACTGGTTGCGATCATTTTCTACAGTGCACAATATGCTACTGTAATTTTCAGTATCTTACTGTGAATTACAGTACTATAATGCTTGCTTTGATTTTATACAGTAGCGGTAATATTACTGTTTTTTACTACAGTAGAATAAGGTCTACTGTGAATTTCTACAGTATTGTGTTTGTTACTGTGGTTTCTACAGTATTTTACAAATTACTGTTAATTTTACAGCAATTTACTGCAAAATATACTTACAGTAATTAACTGCCAAGGAACACAGTAAACTACTGTGGTTTTCACAGCCATTTTTTACAGTGTAGACAAAAGGGTTTTTGCAGGTGAACCAGCGTCGTAGGACGGAAAACCCAGAGTTAACGCTTAAGTTACCTCGCTAAGCCCAAATTGGCTTCCTAGTACAGACCTCAGGTCGCTGGCAGGTTTTCTCTGCGTGTCCTCCCCCTTATAGAGCCTGACATGCTGTTTTCTTTCCTCATTGATTCATTCACCATCAAAGCGCTTATTGAAGCTCATTGATTAACCAATTAGTTTGTTACTCAGGGAAATCTAAAGTTAGCCCACTGCTTTGATCAGCCTTTTTTGGCCTTCAGATTAAATTATTACATAGCGTCAAGTCACCCTCGGCTCAGAATAAACCTCTGAATCTCCTTGTGTTTGTATAAAGACATTACACTGTGACTACCAGTCACTGTAAACTGTCACTGACGGGACATACTTCCCATAATATAGGAGATTATACGTTAATATTTCCGAGTGAGCAGTGTGGTGCTGTAGTTGCAGAATGTAATTTTTAAATAGGTTGAACATCTTTTGAAAGCATTTCAGTGACTGTTTAAGTGTTGACATTTGTTAAAGTAGCTGAAATTAAACCTTAAAATTAAATTAAAACTGAGGTTTTTCCCTTTTTGTCCCTGTCAAAAGTTTTTTTTGAGAGAGGTTTTCCTCATTCGATGGATTATCCTGGGACAGAGGATGCTGCATTTTGGTACAGATTGTAAAGCCCCTGAGGTAAATTTAGCAGCTGGCAATCATGTCTTTTGTCTTTGATATATTTCATCTCCAGTTAAATCCTCTGGAATAATTGGACAACACTAAATAAGACTTATTGTGTTAACTTCTTGACTCTGAGAGATACATGTCCACAGTCCATATAAAGTCTACTTGTGTTAATATCTCTATCCAATAGATTACATTTTATGCTCCATGTTTTATTGACATTGACATGGTGAATCATGGTATCAGAGCTCCACTGATAATGGCTTTTTTCATTCACCATGCACCAACTCAGTGTGAACAAACTCCGATCAGCTGACTCTCATATCATTAGAGTGGCAGTCCGTAACATGTTCATCTATTTAATCGTCTTTTAAGTTCCTATCTATTAAAGAGTGAATTAAAACATGGTGATTGATCATGTGACCCACTAATGAAAGTATTTGTACTTACTGCTTTGCCCAGAAATAGGATCTCCGTGTCTGTGGCCACATTCCCGCTAAGTTCTAAATAGGGTTGGGTATCGTTTGAATTTGAACGATTCCGATTCCTTGTTTCGATTCCGGTTCCCAACGATTCTCGATTCAGATTCTTTGAAGAGGCAGGGTAAAAAAAGTTTAGGATATTTTAAATGAGCTACCTAACCGACGGTCTTTCTGAATGAAATAGTCTGACATTCTCCATCAATTTTAATTCTTTGAACTTTTTACTTTTTATTAACTCTACAATTAATTTCTCACAGGGCTGTTTTCAACTACAATATAAAATCTATTAACTTGAATATAAATATTATAAATTATGAACACATTTTCACAGGGGTACACTTTCCTCAAGAGAGCTTTATTTTTGAAAACCTCATGAAAACACATTTACACATGAGTGTACACTGAAAAAAGTGTAACATGCAGTTGTTCATTCAAACTAATAACTGCCATTTAAAACAGGATAAAATTATTGATTTGATTGTGAAACTCATTTTTTTGCATTTAGAGACATCAAGTTTGATTTATCCTGAACTGAATACATGTCTAAAGGACCCAAAACAAAGTTTTTGATTTCCCCCCAAAGATTTTTTTTTCGTCATGACCTGCAGGTAATATTTTAAGTTTGAGTCGAATGTGAATTGCACACAAGTCCCGTATCTCTCGGCATGCTGGCCAGACGCACCGTTTGACGTGGATGTCGTTTACGTCCTGGGTGGATTTCGTCCAAAAATAAACGTAAGTGGCAAAGCAGTTGCTGATAATTAAAGTTTTAGTATTTTGTGTGTGTGAAAAGAACAGCCCAATTTAAGCTGGCTAGCTAGCTTTGGCAGTGGCTAGCTAGCATTTACCGATAACGCTATGACCATTAATAATAATACATTTATTTGTGACGTGCTTTTACAAGTATCGGGGCCGTGAAAGAAAGGAAATATAGTCCGAGTGAAGTGCTGGAGACGTGGGCCGGTAACAACGGTAGCCTCCAGTGTTTTGTTAAACCGAGCAGGAAAGCCGCTGTGGTGACCGGGAAGCGGGTGTCAGCGGCGTATGTTAACTGCTACCCAAAGTTAGCATCGAGCTAGCTCACTACAACGGCTCTCATACTTGTTACCACCCAAGGCTTTTGGTTATATACAGTCCGTCCGCGGCTCCAGCACTACACTCTTACTGTATTTTTTTTTTAGCGGTGCTGCTGTTGCGAGAGACGTGCTAGCACTTGCTAACATCCGGGACAGCTAGTTGGGCTAGTAGCCCTCCTACTCTGCGGCTGAGCTGTCGTTTGCTGAGAAAACACCGGCTATCTCGCTCTCCACCCAGAAAGGTTTACTTCTTGGTTCTGTATTATGTGGTCTTCAGAGAGTAGTAATTGTTTATTTTATTTTATTTTGTATGCTTTCAGAACCACAAGGCCGCTCTCTTCAGTTCCCTGGCTGTAGCCTGTGTCTTCATCCAACCTGAACAGGTAACATATTGCATCTACACTGCACATCACCTTTTTTAATCATTTCACAAATCACCCTGAATATTAGACCCTCACTCATATATATATATATACTATACATTTTCTTAGCACAAATGGACTACTCTATTTTTTTTGTCTGTTGATTGAGCCAACACAGATCAGTATCACCTGTAAGGGAATTCACTATTTCTTCCTTTGTTTTTTCAGTTATCGGATGTGGAAATGCAAAGACTGCCATCCTTATCCATGCATCCATGCAAATTGTCCCTGTTTGTCCAAGACATGGAATGGTCGACAAAAACATCTTACTAGGAATCATCCTTCTCAGGACTCCACTCAAAAGGTCTCTTCAATCAAGTGCTACATTTGTGAAAACAATCAGTAGGACAGAGTAGGATTTTTTTTTCTAATAATAATGTTATGGTAATGTTACTGAGATACAAAGCCACTTTTATTAAGAAGTTCCAGATAAAAGAAGCTCCTTCTCCTGTTCTTTGATGAAACAAAAATAGAAAAATAGCACCTCTATTGTCCACCTCTGTGTTAATATGTTGCATATGGTTCATATGTTAAATATTAATAAATACATTTAACCTAATCTGTTGGCCAAGTGTCTTTTTTTTATAGAGTTTATAAGGTGGGAAACACAAATTATTTTTGAAGTCAAATAAAATGTGAAAAATATAGTTTGGATATATGTTAATTAATTAATTCAGTTAAAAGTGAATACATTATGTTGGTTCAATTTCAATTTGTTAGTTTGATTTAATTACCAAAATGTTAAGACAATAATTTGGATCAAGGCAAGAATTAAGGTTGAGTCAAGTGCAGAATAATTGTTTACATCAACCTAAAATAATCAGTTCATAAGAATTTACTCAATTTAGATTCTGTGAAGTCAAATATATTAGATGTGATATCTGGACATTTTTTTTGTAGTTTGAGCAAGGTCATAATTTGTTCAGTGTATGATGCTGCAGGTACTTTAAAGCGATGCGTTGGCAGCAGAGTATAGAAGCTATCAGGCAAGTGTTCTTTTAAATAAACTCCTGGTGTACTTACAAACTTTCAAATGCCTCGTTTTGTGAGTACAGACCCTATGTGTACTACTGCAGAAATTTGGTAACATTCCATGCATTATTAGTGGGGTAATTTACAAGATATACACACTGTACAATTCGCGCCAGTTCTAAGCCATTCGGCTGATAGCCCTATCTTGACCAATGTTGACCATTGCTAATAATGCTTCTGGATGTCATGGTGGAAATGACCCTAGGGTGCATTTCACTCGGAACCATTGCTTTAACATGTTACCGTGCTCCCACTGATGGGCTAAACTGGTGCGGAATAGCAAAAACAATAAGAAACAACTTGTAAAACCTTCATTTTGTTGCACCGACATCTTCCCCTTGCTATGGTGAACAGAGTAGGCTCAGCACATCGCAGAGTCGTGGATTTACCAGCCTGGCTAACGTTAGCAATCTCAGGTCGTAAATTGTCTATGAAAACATACATGGGCTAATTTGTTAGCTGCCTCAATGTTGGCGCAAGATATATTATTTATTGTTTAACTTTCCGGATTCGGACTGCAGTGCAGTCACTGCGGTGCCACCCTGGGGATCGGGGCTGGACATGGAGCCAGAGGAACACGCAGTGGAGGACGGTCGGCGCAGTGCGTCAAAGATGGGGCACACATATATTTCTACTCCGTGAACTCGGAGGAGGTGCTTTTTCATGTTCGTCGTGCACCCTCCTGTGCACAAAATAATCTTGTCGCAAGTGTTGCATTTTGCCGAGATTTCGTTGTTTTTAGTAAAGTGAAGCCACACTTTTGACCGCCGACGCATGCTATCCATGCTCGACTCGCTTGGTTACGCAAACACTTCCGCTGGAGACTTCTTCGTTGGTGTTCAGCGGCTTCTTCTTCTCCGGTTGGCGGACTAGGTATCGAAACTAGGAACCGAAATTTAAACTTTTGAACGATTCCGGGATCGGAAAGCTAGTCCCGGTTCCAATCGATACTCTATTCTCGATACCCAACCCTAGTTCTAAATGAGTTTTATCTTTTTCCGTCAGTCAGCAGCGGTTGGTCTGCAGGTGGCGTTACTCATGGAAGTATGCTGCGTCTACTTGTAATCGGACATCGGTAACTTCCAACTGCTGGGTCAGGCTCCCTCTAGTCTAAACGACGGACCTCCTTTTAGTGTGGAGTATTTGAAGGCGTCACGCAGATGAGAGACAGTCGACACTGTTGGGTGAAGGAGATGAGTCCCAGAGGCTTGCCTGCAGTTCCATCTACCGCTACAGAAGCCGCTAGAAGCAACGCATCTCAAATCTTATGGACTGCCACTTTAGTCAGAGTTCAGGGTTAGTCAAGCCAGACTTTGTTAAACCTGCTCTCTGAAACTGGGCCCCCGCTTTGGTCAACTGGCGTCTATTCGAGATGGGAACTTAATTGCATGATAATGAGGCTTGAGAGTAATTTAACTTTACTATAGAGAGAGGGGGGAGGAAAACGTGAGAATGCATACGTATTACTTTCTAATATGGTGGTGTTCTGCAACTACATGGCGGTCTGATGAATGGGTTCATATGGCCCTGTCACCTCTCCTGTATAACAGACAGATTTAATACACTGGGGAATAGAGTTGGGCGGTATCCAAACTTTAATTACAGTTAATGTGTTGGGTCGACCTGGGTTCGGACAGAACGCACTCGGGTCGGATCGGGCTTGATTTTCTCATTAGGTCGGAACCCGAAATACTGCCAAACTGCAGAAGTCGTGTTCTTCTTTGAGACCAGGTCACTCGGTGTGCGTCTCTCTCTCTCTCTCTCTCTCTCTCTCCTATATAAGTGCATTGCATTTTTTTAATGACGGTATTGAAACTGATACCGTTGCTATTTTTTTCTTTTTTTTCTTACCGTATTACCGCCCAAGCCTACTGGGGAATCAGTGTTGAGAATGTCTGTTAGCTATCCAAAAGTTTCAGCTTTCCATTTTAAACCTCACACAGGACGGACTTCATCACACTACATCAGCTTCTGAATGTTGCTTCAGTCAAAATCCCTTAAGATTGGACATGAAAAGCGAGTTGATACAAACAACTGTGCAGTGTGTTTTTTCTCCCAGTCTGTAGCCTGTTTAAGAAGTAGACGTCGTTCCTGTGATGTCACTTGTGATTTCACTGGAGTCCAGTGTTATTTGCAGGAGGAATTGGTCATTGACGGAGTACACTGCCCAGGACCATTAGACACAATAACCATATTGTAACATAACAGTGGACACTCATTTTACTCCTCAGCAGGTATCCTGTTCAACGTGAAACAGTCAAACTGTTCGACTGTGCACACGTTCTTAGTAATTGTATTGTGAATCACCATTTTCATCCTGATAAAAGGTGTCCTGGTAGAATTTAAAAGAGTCGGGCTGTGAAGTGGCACATTGAGATGGAGGTGACCAAAAGCTGATTTCTCTTTTGTGACATTCGCCTCTCTGACGACTGACTTATTAATTTCTACTCTTGAGTGGAGGCCCAATTAGTGGTGAGCTGTGTAGACCCAGACCCTCTTCAGTCCTGAGAGTATATTACTGATGTCTGAGATGATGCTTGATTATTAAGTGGAAGGCCCTGGGGTGGTTTTCACGGAGATGAGGCAGAGGCTATTAAAACCCTGCTGCCCTGAGCTAAATGGAGCCACTTGGTTTCTCTGCTAACACTGTTATTATATTGTTATATCGATTTTAAACCACCTTGTACACTATCCATGTGGACTGAACCCACACTAACATGGACCACACAGAGAAACCTTGGGTGCTAGTGCAGTATTACGTTTTACCAGGTTATATAGAAATTCCGATGGTATGATTTTCAATGCTGCCATAAATCCAGACGCTGCTCTTTTGGATGCTGTAGTGATGTGATGTGTTGTAGAGACCAGCAGACACCATCAGAGTCGTCTTTATAGTGGAACAGCAGCTGAGCTTAGAAAGATGGAGACTGATTCCCTATTTTGTTTTTGTTTCACTTTTGCTTTTTACTATGGCGCTCCACTGACTCAATGAGCTTTGCCGCCAGATTGTGAAGGGTTATATCCATGTTTTGTGTGACAAATGTCTTTTTATTTTGTTTTTATCAGGTTATTTTATCAGGATGCAACCACAGGTATCATCTGATATTGGTCAGTGTTTCCCCTAGAATTTTTTTCAGGCTGGGTGGTACCCACCGAAAAAACCCAAAACAGATGTGGGATGGTGTATTGGTGCAGTTAGATTAAGTCAGGTGGCACAGCAAGCCGTCTGCAATTATTATATTTGCATTCAAATTTTGCACTTGATTTTTCAGGGTTTTGTGAAGAACTTCACCAAGGCCTTGTCGTAGGGGAACTAGGCCACAGGTGGACCATTGATAGAAACTCTCTTAAAGGTTGTATCAGCGATTCTGGTTGCCCTCACTTCCGTTGCGAGATCCAAAACAAACAGAGCCAGCTAGCCCCTCCCTCCCGTGTTTTGAAAATTATATGTGCATTTTCATGAACGTGCCACCCACCCCTTGTCTGTGATTGGTTGGAACACTGTTTATTTTGCTTTGAAGTGTTGGTAGTACCATTTGTTTTTGTGTGCGATCTCGGAGCCTAGGCTGCCTAGAGAGACGTGTTTTTTTGACGGCCTGCTTATGGGGCGGGCAGCTAGCGGATCGTGAGGTAAAAAACAGATGAATGTGATCATTTATGTTTCAGCCCAGAATCGCTGATACAACCTTTAAGTCATCAGTTATAAATATATTTTTTTAAAACATGTTTTTTATTAATTTTATTATAACAGAGTTACATACATTTGACAATGCCTGGGAAAATTAGCCCATTGTCTCCTCAATCAGAAAAAAAAAAAAATAAGCTAAACGACAAATTGTAAACTTAGCATGGGGAGTGACGGGGGCCGGCAGTCGCCAGGTTCACACTGGCTGCGAAGCCGCGGATTGTCTTGCCAAAATTGACGCGATCGCTCGCGGCTTGTGCACAAAATAGACCAGACACGGAAACGATTGCTGCACGGTTGGCTGGTGATTTATTAGGGATGTCCCAATCAAGTTTTTAAGAGTAATTTAAAAGTAAAATTCCGCTACTTTCATCTGGACTCTGGTGTTCATGTAATGTGGGTCATCAGATGTCCTCTTCCTAATAGGACACATTTTGATTGTACAGTAGGTAGACTCTGACCTCATTGTATCAAGCCGATCACCACGTCCTTTCCATTTTCATCTGACTGATGTTCCACCAGTGTTTGATGCTGATTGTTCCTTTTGAGTCAGTGTTGATGGATGCTCCTGTGGGATGCACTTATTTTTAGGCACAACGGCCAGGTCTGGGACACATGGATAAAATCCTTAATCGCTGTAATTTATACAACCATATACAGTATGTTGTGTCCTGGAACTCAAACGTTTAAACCAGATGGGCATGTCTGCCTTCTGCAAAGCCCCTTAATAGCGATGTTCTGTGAATGCTTGTCGATCTGCATCACTGCAGACCTGCAAAGAAGTCAACAAAGACCGAAAAAATTAAAAAGAGACTTCTGACAAGTGCTATATGAATAATGTTGAAAAGATAATGGGTGATAGTCTCAGAGTGTCTACCATGTAGTGTGGAGCAAACTCTGCTGTTTGAAACAGTTCAGGAACATGAACACATCTTACCTTACCTGTAGCATCACATCCAAACAAATGCCCTTCGTTTGTCTGAACACTGTGTGTTGGAAGGTTAAGGATGTAATACATATATGAATGTTATCAGCCAATATTCAGTAAAAATAAGCAAACGAGATGTTCATGAGTGCTTTTGTGTTGGTTGTCTCGTGTACACGTTCATGTGTGAGTGCTGTCCCTGGAGCTGAAACGTATTGAGAGACGATAGTGACACAAACTACAGTTAATTTATTTAGTCATTTATTTGTCTATGTCCTCCATTTGATCATCAGCTTACCACAGCTACAGGCCTGATGGCGGCGGCAACAAGACGCGAATATTCCTCACAAGCTTTGAAGACCCACGGCAAATTGTTTTTGAGACATTCATTGCTCGGTTCATTGCTGACAACTGTCGGACTGAATACAACACAATAACCAATTATTTGCAATAATTTGCCTTGGTGTACTTGAGTGTGTGTAGATTAGAACAAATCATAACTAAGAAAATGTGCTACAATCTTTGTGTAAACTGTGTGTCTTACTAGTTTATGTTTTACAGGAAGAAAAGATTACTGGTCTAAAAAT
Organism: Chelidonichthys spinosus; assembly: GCA_029853015.1. Taxonomy (NCBI): domain Eukaryota; kingdom Metazoa; phylum Chordata; class Actinopteri; order Perciformes; family Triglidae; genus Chelidonichthys; species Chelidonichthys spinosus. Next base: position 2,492,109 of record CM056832.1, on the reverse strand, counting down.
ACAAAGAAATAGATTTTATCATCATATATTAAAGGGATAGTTCAGAAATTTGGACATAAGACCTATTTTCCAAGTGAGCCGGTGTGTTTGAGACGTCAGGAGACATTTCAAGAAATTTCATTCAGTTCTTCTAGATGCCGAGTTCGCTTATGCTATGGCTAGCGCGAGTCAACGGTTCTTAGCTAGACAGGCATTAAGAACAGTCTTGCCCACTCCACAGTGCACCCGAGGCAAATCCATTGTAACGGCAGACTATCGATGTACATATGTGTTGATAGTAGGACTGAACTATATGGACAAAATTTAATTTCTCGATATTCATGCCAGATATCTCAATATCGATATGATACGATATGACTAGGGCCCGACCGATATGGTTTTTTCAGGGCCGATACCGATACCAATATTTATGAAAATGGGAGGCCGATAACCGATATGTGCAACCGATAAATAGAAGAAAAAAATTCTTGAATAAATTAAAAATGGCACACACTGACTCAAACTTCCATTAAGTGTTTTTAATAGTAAACATTTTAAATATAAATTGCCTCTTTTTGTTGCATATACATCGGTTTCAGTACTTTTCATTGAGATAACAGTATTATAGAGCAGTACATGCTTAGAAAAGAGGCCAAAGTATTATTTAGAAATACATTTTAATATTATTAATTGAATTTCATCTCAAACATTGCAAATTGAAAACTTTAACAGTGTGAAACTGTGACAAAGTAAACACTCATTAATTACTCATCAGAACTAAATATCCGCGCTGTTTTTCTTGGCGTGTGTCCGGCAGACGGAGCAAAACATGACACCCATCGAGTCGTCGTACTGAAGCCATTCCCTGTCAGTCTTCCACTTTCCCAGTGCACAACAAATATGACCGCATTTGTCAATCGCGGTATTTTATTTTGAAAACTGCTTTTATTTTGAAAATTGACCGGATTGTCTCGTGTTTCTTTGTGTGATTAACTGCCAGAATAGACATGTTCGCTCGTCTATAATAGAGCAGACGCCGAAACGATCGCTTCACGACACGGGACGGCCGCGGCTATTCGCAGCGCTTCCGCGGCCAGTGTGAACCGAGCTCACTGCGCCAAACTTTTAAAGACGCGCACGCTACGTTGCTTCGGGGGAACTATTTTCTACAGCGGTAACGTCGGGGGCGCTATTTCAGTGTGACACACAACAAATCACCGGTTTAGCTTGACGTTTGCTACCGTCATAATTTATCAGTTTACAGCCACTACAATGTTTTGTTATATCATGCATAATTTATTGCAAGAGCACGACCATCGGGACAAACATTTACCCGCCCCATGGCATGTATCCCTCCACAATTAAGTCGCCAGGGGAATATTTTAGTCGCATTTGGCGAGTGGCGACCGTTAGTTTACAGCCCTGTCTGCAACGTTGGTGTGTTTGTGACATATTGCAGGGGATATTGCTTCGTATATGCTTACCTCGAAGGAAATGTGTTTTCTCTGCTTTAAGTTGTATCCGCACGCAGCACCGTCCTTAGCCCCACGTGGCCGTCTAGAAACCGCTCACGAGTCACAGGGTGCGTGTCCACAGGCAGCGGTGTTTCCCCGCGTCCCATTCATTGTCTATGTGAAAAGCCGTGCAATGCATTCTGGTAGCATTGCGGCGAATGTCGAGAGACGGCGCGCGAGTTGGCCGCACCTCATTTGCCTAAAGTTGAGGTCGAATCTACTTTATGCTAATCAAGGCTCCGGGCTCGACTCGCCTCCTCGGGAACGCTCGCGAACGCTCGCAAAAATCTGTTGTTTAAAGGACAGCGCCTGTCAATCATCCTCTAGTGGCAGCCCACCAAGCGTGCAATACTGGGAAGCGGCGCGTCCACTCGCGTTTAAAATCGCCCCTGTGGACACGCACCTACAGGGAGCGTGAAGGCACCCCGCCCCGCTTGCAGCCTTGCGTGTTGATTGGTTGTATTCCGTGTGCCAAACCAATCAGATGCTGTGACGGGCGAGGCAACTTGGCAAGGCTCATGAATTCCAAGTGGCAAGAGCGGAAGGCGCGTTCAGAACGAAACGGCTGCAAAATTGGTTGTGAAAATTATATGAACTTATCGGTGGGAATTTATGGAAAGTATGGCCGATACCGATATCCCTAAAATGTTAAATATCGGCCCGATATATCGGTGCGGCCGATAATCTGTCGGGCCCTAGATATGACTATGGGTTTAGTGAAACCAATATATTTTCCAGAAAAATAAAAATATAATACAAAAGAATGTGGAAACTGCAGTTTTATTGATGATAACTCACTGCCAGTCATAAACATTAACATAAAGTCACCAATCAAATACAAAATCAAACATTTTAGACTGTCTACAGGGGTACTATGTCTTTTGCAATGTGGTATGTTATAGCGTCTGTAATGTCTTTATGTCTGGTGGACGCCGACTCATACGGTCTAACGCTACTGAACGCATTGCAATACACGCCGAACACGACCTGCACAACACCTCGCACTGGTTGACATCATCATTATTGAATCCAAAATACCTCCAAATAATGGAGGGTGATTAATGTTTTGGCACCAAATCAGATTCGGCACCGCTAATGGCCGCATTATCTTCCACACTGGTCTCACTTTTCTTTCTTTCTTTTGGATTTCCCCGCTGCGCATGTTGTATCTGCGTCTCGGTTTCCGTCTCCCTCACTCCCGCGGCGGGAGTCCCGCCCTTGTATGTTCGTCATTGGTTGGCTTCAGCTGTCGATCCACAGCAAGCATGAAGTAAGGTTTGTGGTTGGCTGGCCATAGCGGTGCATTCAAGGGCAATCGTAAAAATGAAGTTTATTGTGACCGCCAGAGCTTTACATGCAGGGCGAGCACGGAGGAAATCTATATTGTTTATATCGTTGCTTTTTCGATATTAATATCTTGAATGTTCATATCTCGGTAACGATACGATAACGATATATCGTTCAGCCCTAGTTGATAGAATGTTTGAAATAAAACCAACCTTGTATTTTTAAGGATTTATGTCTCAGCAGCAGCAGCAGCAGCAGCGTGTCATACTTCCTAGTAGGCTATGGCAGCGGCAGACTGATATCACCTAGCACCTAATGGTTTGTTTACCTGCTGTCATTGCCACAGACGCAGAGTAGCCTGCAGTGCTAGTTTCTTCAATCTCACAGAAATGGACACTTTTGGAGAATATACTGAAACTTTTGAAGACTCTGATGAGGAGTTTTTTTTCCACCCAAACCCAACCGTACCTGTACGAGCCTGAATATACAGAGGAAGAATTGCGCGAGAGGGATGGTCAAAGGGCAGAACGTGAACGAGCGTCTGTGGAGACTGAGATAGCTGGAGCTGAGAACCGGGACTGAACGAACGGAGACTGGTGGTGCCAGGAGGGAATCCCCAGCAACGCGTCCGAGGGTTTACGGGTCTATGGACGGAGCAGAGGTCTGGGTTCGCGGTGCGTCATTGTGGGTTTGCGTGGCCGTGGGCTGCCCGGTGTTTGCGTGAGGTCCAAGCGCTTTTCACCCAGGTCTGAGGGCATGAGTCCCGACAATTCGTCCCGGTTCGATTGCCTATTTATGGGCAGTATTTCGGGCGGCACGTCTTAGAGTTTTGAGTCCGACAGAGAGTCCGCATGTGTGGATTCGCGGAGCCGCCTGCTGCCCGCTGTTGGTCTGCAGTCCAAGGGCTTTTCACCCAGCTCTGAGGGCACGAGGCCCGACTATTCGGAGCTAAAGATCAGGGTGATGGCAAGGAGACCCTCCAACCTGAAAGTTGGAGCTCATCGCTAAAGATGAATGGGCAAAAATACCAGTGGAGACATGCAAAAAGCTGGTCAGCAATTATGGGAAGTGTTCGATTGCTGTAAGAGCAAATAAAGGCTTTTCTATTGATTATTGAGAAGGATATGAATAATTTTGGACACGCCAGTTTTTGTTCAAATGTAAATAAAAGCTGAGAATTTTTTTTCCCCACAATGATGCCTCTTGTACATCGTCTTATCTTTTGGGAGAAGCCTGTGTCATTTCCGGTATAAAAAAAAACCTTGCTGGTTGAATAAAAGTAAGTTTAAGTAAAAATTTGCCAGGGGTATGAATAATTTTGGGCTTGACTGTATATATACATATGTATATATATATATTTTAAATAGTTGTATGATGTGCTCTAAAGGGGGAAGACAGGCATTTTTCATGTCATCTGGACTAGGGATGGAATGATGTAGGATTTTATCCCGGATTGTGATTAAAAACACAATAATACAATAATCAATTAGAAAATACAGTATACAAAAATACCCCTTATTTATGCAGGGAGACCTTATGATTTATTTATTATTATATAAGATAATTAGATTTATTTTTCATTGAAAAGGATGTTCAATAAAAAAAGATGTGTATCTTATATGTATAAATATGTTTATTAACAAATTCTGATTCCAGTATGTTTATCCTGCTATTTTCAGCATATTTTGATGATTAAAGGGATAATATCGTGAATTGTTTTTGGCCAGGATGATAGTGACAGGGAATTTCATATCGTCCCATGGACATTTAGATCATAAGTGAACTCCGTGGTTTAGCCTTGATTTCTTTTTAATGCCTTGCCTTGCTGCTGCAGACTTCGTGTTGGCAGTTTGTTTATCAGCAGAATAAATGCTGCTTTGTTAGTCTCACGCAGGAGAAAACCCGTCCCAGCACCAGCTGCACCCAGAAGCTTTTCACTTGAAACCCGGACCGTAATAGTGGCTCAGTGCAGCTGTCTGACAGCGGTGCTGCGTGCTAGCAGGCTGTGTGTTTCTACAGTGTTGTTGGAGGGCATTATTGGGGGTTTCTGTGAAAAGTGTCCCTGCAGGGTGAGGAGGAGGGTGTCAGGCCTGTTGGGACATGACAGGTAGGCTGTAATGAATAGTTTGTTCAGGCCCGCACCGTGACTGTCCTCCAGCTCAGTGTTGAGCTCAGATACTTCACTTTGGTTTTAGTGTTTGCAAGAATGTTTTATTTTACTTCATAGAACTGATGGAGCTGATAATGTGTTCCCTTGTAAAAATAAATACAAATACCAATATATTTTAGTATACTGGAAGGCACACTAATCATCAGTATGACTAAATGGTAGAAAAGCACAATTTGAAGTGTATTTAGTGGACTTTTAACTACTAAAATGGAACAACTTCATTCTTAGCACATGCAAGTACATGGCCGTGTATGAACTAATATACATAATGGATTCTTGAAATTGAAGTTTGCTTTGTTTGTGTTATGAGTATAGTGCATATGTGAAATAGAATAAAGTATATTTATTTTTCACCTGGGTTAAATGATGAAGTGATTATTTTGTATAATGGTGTTGTTCTAGGCTGTTTATAAATCCCATTTTCTCAAGCAGCAGTTGAGTGTAGAGGAGCAATTCCTCCATTTTTGACTGCCATCTATGTTTTGTTCAAACACTGGCCCATCCGACGCGAGCACTTTGCTCCTCTACTTCAGCTGGCCGGCTGGTACCACCATCGCTAAAATCAAACAAATGTCTCTCAGCAAAGTCCCGCCTCTTACATTTACATTTAGGTCATTTAGCAGACGCTTTTGTCCAAAGCGACTTACAATAAGTACATTTTTCAAAAGAAGGAAACAAAGAAACCACGTATCATTGCCGATAAAGTAAGAGCTAAAAATAGAACAAGTGTTAGTTCCTCATCTGAGTAAAGTAGTACCTTAAGAGCAACAGTGCTAGATCAGAGCCTCTTCTCTGTTCTGGTGCCTCAGTGGTGGAATGAACTCCCGACCAATGTCAGGTTCTTACCTACAGCACTTTGATCATAGCACCAGAGATCGCTCCTGGGAAGGGAGACATGCCCACGCTGACGGACACAGTAGGAAATGCTGCATCATGCCCTCCTTCTGCAGCAGTGGTGTAGATGCACCGGCTGCACTCTGTGACCTCTAGTGGTCACAGACAACCTCCAAGGTCTCTAATCCATCAAACTGACGGACTGTCTTTTAAAAAAAACATGAGTAAACAAATCTATGTATATAAACATGTGACACAAAAAAAGAAATACTGCAGTGAATGCAGACATCGTTCCCTGGATCAGTGATGACAAGCAGTGACGTTCCACACATGTCAGTGTGTGTCTGCTGTGTGTCACAGGGAGCGTACAGACTTATGGTAATGGTGAATATACAGGTTTAACGGCAGGTTAGTACTGCAGCTGAACCAGAGGGTCTTGACTTGTAAGTCCTGGTTCAGACTCTATGATATCAGTGTCTGTATGATGGTCACTCTATCAGATTAGCTAACTATAGTCATAAAGTCAGTCATGACAGACTACACGTTGGTCCTCGATAGGGGTGTGAATCTTTGGCTTCACTTCGATTAACGATACAGTAGTTGGCGATTCGAATCAAGGACGATTTCTTTTTTTTTTGGAACGATTCTATTCTGTTAACCACTTCAGTAACTTTTAACCAAAGTTCTATATCAATGAAATAAACATGCAATTATGCGAGTGAGAAAGGTGAAAAAATAATCAGACCACAGAATTACTTATTTAACATATTTATTCTATAAAAAAGTAGTCCTGCATAATATTTTATGCTGAATACAAAAATGTAATGATCAGTTATTTTTTAACATTTTCAGTAGATGCTGGACGAGGAGAGAGTGTCTTAAATGTATTAAAACATTAATCAGAAATAAGCATCACGATTCATCCCATTAAACACATTTATATGGATTATTGGTGAAGCCAAAACGATTCATTCTATTTATTTATTTTAGCAGATTGATTTAGTTGAATTGGTAGGACTGACAATTGATTAATCGAATGAATCGTTACACCTCTAGTCCTCGACCAATCACAGCTGCTCGTCTTTCCCCACGTGTGTGATGTCATCTCTACTCTGCTGTTTCTCTCCAGCTGATTTCTTTGCTCACTCTGACGGGATCGTTCCTCGAGGAGATATCAAAGAGACGGGGCTGTTGTTGCCATAGGAACAAATGTTTCCCGTATTTCACAACAACATTGTTTACAGTTGTTTACAGACCGCTCTGTGCTCCTATTGGTCAAAGTGACGGCAATGACGGATCACAAGAGAATCAAACATGCTAGACTGTCGAGATGTGGTGAGGCGGTTGTCGTCTACTTTGACACATTACGCTGTTTAAACCATCCACTGTCGCCCGCAACGCTCATTACGGTTGTGATCTGAGCTGACCCCACCGTCAGGATCAAATCAGAACCAGATCATTGACATCAGTTTGATATAGAAATAAAAAAACTAAACTTCAGATCCAGCTTCTTCCAGAGACTTCCCCTGCAGGTCTGGAGCATCCTGTTGTCATGGGAGCAAAGTGCCATGCCTGGAGGTCAAGTAAGGACCAGCAAGTTATCTTCATGGCAGCTGAGCGAGTCCAGTGAAAGGCTGTTGGAACCTCGAGATCAAGCTGGTGGAGAAAGTGGGCCATGAGATTTATGAGTAGGGTTGCAAAGGGGCGGAAAATTTCCGGTAAATTTCCACGGGAACGTAAGCTTGGGAATTTTGGAAATATTCCATATTTGGAAACTTGCCATGGGAATTATGGGAATGAATGTGTGTGTGTGTGTGTGTGTGTGTGTGTGTGTGTGTGTGTGTCTTCAATAGTCTTTGTGCTTCAGGTTTAAAAGTGTGGTCCAGTCTTCTAGTGATCTTCTGTACATGTGATGGAGGCATGCATAGTGCCAGTAGGGGGTGTGGTCTCAATAGCCATGCACTAAGCAGTGTGCTCTGTACATGTGGTTGAGGAATGGCATGGATATTCAAGTGTATTTGAATGGCATCTGTTTGTTTTAGTCAAGATTATGCTACAAAATAACTTTCCTCAGCCTTATTTAAGTCCCCTTTGAAGAGCCAACTATCAATTTTAAAAATTCCCAGTTTATTCCTGTTTATTCCCATTAATTCCCATAAATTCCCATGGAAAGTTTCCACTTTTGAAAATTGCCGGAATTTTGCAACCCTATTTATGAGTGATGATAGCTTCTCCAGGCAGTAGCCTCATCCTGCCACATTTAAACCAGATTCTGTTAAAATGTGAGGGAGCAGCTCATATGATACTGTATAATATGCCATTACTGTCCTGTGTTATAGGTTTCAGCGGTATTAAATGTACCAGGTTATTTAGAAATCCCTGAGTTATGATTTTCAATACCGACATGAAATACATAGTCGTCTCTATAGTGTAACAGGCAGCTGAGCTCAGAGCTGATGCCTTACAAATAAGTCCGTATTGATTCTAATCACTTTGCATTTACTCTCCACTGACTCCAGCTTCACCTCTTTAGCTATTTAAATCCAGTTTTAAAGTCGTGTGTTGTAGATGTGTGTTCACTTCAAGCATGACGATGGGGTGTTTGTTACTAAAATGCTCTACATATCAAATCTCACTCCCACATACCTGGATGTTTGACTTTTGAATGAAATACCCGGTTGTTGTTGGGCTCATTATTCAACCAGGAGGGTTTAGTGTCCATCGAATCGTCGAAGTGCTCCAACTGTCTGCCAGCTATCTATGTGGGAATGAATGGGACTTCATCTCCAGGACTCCCTGAATAACCTTTGCTCAAACTGTATGACGCTTCTTTAATTTGTTATTTGAAATAAATGAATAGAGTTTTACAAACATATCTCTCTTCTCTCTTACAGGGGTCTTCCAGATCTGGATTAGTTTTCAGATCTGCAGCGTTTTCCAGGTGAGACTTGCAGATGTTCCTCAAACTACAATATTCTCGTTCATCAATGAGTTCTCTCTCTAGAGCAGGGGTCTCAAACTGATCCAGTAAAGGGCCGCTGTGGCTGCAGGTTTTCATGCCAACCCAGCAAGAACATACCTGACTCGACTTATTCACCTACCTGATTTGCCTTCACACCTTGATTGGTTGGATCAGGTGTGTTCTTGCTTGGTTGGAATGAAAACCTGCAGCCACAGCGGCCCTTTACTGGATCAGTTTGAGACCCCTGCTCTAGAGGGAGAAGCCTTTTGTTTCGGCTTCTCTGGACAAATGTGAGCTATGTGGAGAAATTGAGAAATCTTCTCATAAAGATCAAATAGTGCCCAGTGATTATTCTTATTATTAGTTCTTGAAATATCCATCCCTAATATACTGAATATTGATCGAAAACGTTCCCTCTTTTTGATCCTCTCTCCTTCTGTGTCCTCGTCCTCTAGGTGTCTTATTCTGGGATGTCCAGGCTCTGTGGCCTGGGGGGGCTCAGCCCTGAGACACAGACCACCAGCAGAGGCTCCGCCACTGCTGCGAGACGACACCAGCCTCTACAGATGTCTCTACAGACATCCACGCCCAGAGACACCTGGACAGCTGCTTGAAAGAGACTTACTGACCAAGCAGCTCATTTGAACCTGATTTTCATGACCCAGCCAACTTCTCCAGCTTGGATCCCCTAATATTTGACCTTCCATCCATCCAATAATCATCCCTCCTTCCTTCAACGGAGAGTGTAGAAGTGGAGAGCAGGTAATGGATGATGCTGGCCATGGTGACCTAGTGTAAATGGCTATTCCTCAGCACAGATCTGTGCCAGTATTTACTGCTCAATCTTCCTCTTCCACTCCCCCCTCCTCTCCCTCTCTGCTCTCCTGCTTGCTGCCCAGTCCTACCTCCTCCATCCAACGCCATGGTAGGTGCAGGCCTGGGTGTGTGGAAGCTCATGCGAGGTGTCCGCCAGCTGGAGCTTCACCGCCTCATCCTGGCACTTATCATCTTCTGCTTACTGTCCATGGCCTTCCTCGCTTACTACGTCTCCAACAGCCCCAAAATTAAGGAGGCCCCCCCTTTACCCTTCAGTGACTGCGGTGGAGGAGGGGGGATGTCACCGGGAGCGAGTACCGGGGCCGCTGGAGGGCAAGGTGTCCAAAGGGCACCACTTTTTCTCCCCCAGCGCCAGGGACGTCTACGGCAGGTAAAGGCAGTGGACAATTCCAGGACGGAGCCTGTAGTCCTGGTGTTTGTAGAGAGCATCTACTCCCAGCTGGGCCAGGAGATCATAGCCATACTAGAGTCCAGCCGCTTCCACTACCGGACAGAGATCGCTCCTGGGAAGGGAGACATGCCCACGCTGACGGAGCATAACCGTGGACGCTACACACTCATCATCTATGAAAATGTGTTGAAATATGTCAATCTGGACGCATGGAACCGCGACTTGCTGGACAAGTACTGTGCTGAGTATGGAGTGGGCGTCATTGGCTTCTTCAAAGCAAATGAAAACTCTCTTTTCAGCGCACAGCTCAAAGGCTTCCCCCTATTTCTACACTCACACCTGGGCCTCAGGGATTACCGCATCAACCCCAACGCTCCTCTGCTCTACATCACCAAGCCCAACCAGGTGGAGCAGGGCTCGTTACCAGGGGACGACTGGACCATCTTCCAGTCCAACCACTCTACCTATGAACCAGTGCTTCTGGCCAGCACCAAGTCCTCCGAGGCACTGGCACATTTTGGACCCAGCCCGCTGCGGGCTCTCCACGCCACAGTGGTCCAGGACTTGGGGCTCCACGATGGCATCCAGAGAGTTCTCTTTGGGAACAATCTCAACTATTGGCTCCACAAGCTGGTGTTTGTCGACTCCATCGCTTACCTGACGGGGAAGAGACTGTGCTTGTCCTTGGACCGCCACATCCTGGTGGACGTGGACGACATATTCGTTGGCAAGGAGGGAACCCGTATGAAGGTGTCCGACGTGGAGGTGGGTGAGCCGCAGTCATTCCAGAGACACATGTTAATGTCGTGGTTCAACGGGAGATGTTGACGCACTCATATTCATGTAAACACCTTCAGATTGTGTGCCAAGAAAGTTGCTGTCTCGCACACTGAGGGTCTTTTATTCTATAAATGATTAATATTGCAAATAGAAATTAAACCTTTTGGAAAGAATTTTTTTTTTTCATGGGTAAAGTCAGCTGATTGGACTATGTAGAGCAATACACATTCATGACAGTGTTTTTAATGGTTAAAGTGAAAAGGAGGGAAAATGTTATTATTAGTTAAAACCAGGCGGTATAATATAGGATTTGATCTCGAATCACGATAAACACTCAAAGTGAGTTGATATGGTGAATGACCATTATCAGGATGAACCAATCATGGTAGAGAAGAGAAAAATAGAGCCAGATCAAATCAATACAGGAGACCTAAATGCATTCTATTTAACCTTTATTGATGCAGAGAGACATACGATTTGTGATCATATTATTTTATTTAATATACTATTTTTTAATGTCACAAACGCAACTTTATTCATTAATTTCTGGTTTATTTGATGCTATACACTATACAGTAAAATGTTTATAGACAAATTGAAACCGGCTGTCAGACTGTCACTCTCCAGTGAGTCACCGTCAGTCTCCTCTGCCTCCTCACCAGCACATCTTTAAATATTCATCTCCAGAGTGTGAACATAAAGCCAGAACAGCTCTAACACAGTCACTGCACTCATGTCCTCCTCATCCTTATGAGTCCTAATCCTAACACTGGCCACGGTCACCATACTGACACTGAAACAGAAGTACTGCAGTGACCCTTGTCATGCTGCAAGCTGGATGAGCTGTTACTGTCGGGACCTTGTTAATGAAGACTGTGACCCACAAGCACCTTGATGTCTGTATCCCACACAATCCTTTTCTGAATCTCCCTCTCAGTAGTTGCAGTGATTTATCATTATTCTGATTATCAGGTTAATTTCTCTGCATAAACATTAATGAGGTGCTTTGCATTAACCATATATGGTATAATGTGGGTGTGTGAGGTTAAGCAACAATCATTTCATGGCTACCAAATGAAGTAATATGGCGTGTTTTTCATCCTTTCACAGGCATTGATCAACACCCAAAACAAGCTGAGAGTGCTGGTCCCGAATTTCACCTTCAACTTGGGATTTTCTGGGAAGTTCTACCACACAGGTATTGAGGTCTGCCGCTTATATCTACGAAGCTTTGTGTTTTTGAACGTAGTCCGGCGTTGGGTCTTTGCCTTCATGTGTGTAAAGAGGGGAGGTGTCCTGAATCTCTGCCTTTAACTATGTTGTTTCTTAGTCCAACAACTTGAACAATGATGAGGCTGGATTTAAAATCAAGCATATGCTTTTGTGAATAAGAAGGGTTCACTAAGTACATTTTAGCTTGTGAAAACGAAGGGTTAATAACTTGACTGCAAACAATGACAGCTAAATATTGTCACGCCCTTATTTACCCCCTTATACTGCTCCCAGAGCATTGTGGGAAATATTGTTCCTTTAAAACAATGTAAGACATTGGTCCTCTGACCTACACTACTCACAAAAAAATAGGGATATTCGGCTTTCAGCTGAAATTTCAGGATTAACCTAAAATGCACTTTAAAGCCCAAGTTATGCTTCCGCGTTGAGGCAACGCAAGGGGGTTTACGGACCCCTTACGTCCTTGCGGACCCCCCTTACGTCCACCGTAACGGCCTGACATGCACATCCCAAAAATCCTAGACGTGCGCCGAGGCGACGCAGCACCAACGCAGCGGCATTGGCTGTGATTGGTCCGCTAACTACATCCGCTGGAGACCGCTTTTCCGGTTCCCACTCATAAACACCGCCAATACTTTTATTGTTTGCACCTTGTTTTATTGTTTGCACCTTGTCACTTTTGCACAAAGAAATAAAACACCAAGTTCTGAAAAATTGTGGATGTTTAAAGCCGGAAAGGTAAACAAATAGGGTATAAGTCAAGAGTCTCGGTCGGTCGGTCAGTCTTTACAAAAAACATAGCGCCCTCCACCGGTGTGGCATTGAATTGCATTTCGACACGTAAACCCAACGCAGAACCATCATGGTCTCCAAGCAACTGGCCATTGGGTGATCATTACGCGGAAGCATAACCGAAGCTTAACAGGTGAACTTAAAGTCCCAGTGGGCAAGTCTGGCAGATCTAGGGCACTCTGTCAGATTTTGAATGTTTACAACTCTGACGCTCCTCCTCCACGACCATTGAGCTCCTTCCCCTCGACTTCGTGCCCTTTGAAATCCCTTAGATCACGCCACCTTTGAAACGTGGGTCCGATGTTGACTCTGGTTTTATCACGGGCACTGTCGCAATCTTTCTTTTTTTTCCCTTCTTTTCCACCGGTGTTTTGTTTTCCTTGGTTGTTTTGGACCTCCTCGTTTCGGTTTTTAACTGAGGAATTGGAAGCTTGTTACATCCTTCCGCCTCCCCCCGTGATAGTGGTACGACCCAAGGGCGGAGGGGCTCTGTGTGTGCACAATACAGCCCTGCGTGCTGAGTGGACAGGATGATCCGGGCTGTGTCGATTTTTTCCAAAACAAACAACAGGCTCTATGTGCATGTAGAGGCCCACTTTTTTTTCTAAAACCGGATGATTTATGTTGTTCTATCGGAGCATAGTGTCAGCTTCGGTGAATATGATCAAAAAAATGTTGCCGACTGGGACTTTAATTTGACCTTCGGGTCATTCCATGCCAACTCAGCCACCCATGTACATGACACCTCTCAGATTTTGCTGAAAAGCGTTGAAAATATGCCTTATGTTACCAAACGAGGGAATCTGAAGTTTCAGGTCAATATCGCAAACGGTTTGCCCGTGGCGTCCATTTGAATTTCAAGTGCCACACCCCTTTTTGACACATTGGAATTTCACAATTTAATTTGTTGGCATTTTTGCCAACAAATGAAATTGCCCATAACTTCTGTTCTAATAGTGATAGAAGGCTGAATTGGTCTGTTAGTTCATTGTACTCCACAATTCTGCAGGCAGAATCAACATTCCTTACTGTTTGGGTGAGAGGTGGGTCACCAAAGTCCAAGAAAATTTTGACGGCATGTGTGATTTTTCACATTTTGGGTGCCCCTAGCACCACGATTAATGATCATATTTATTCTAAACAGGATTATTTGTTATATTTGGGAACTTTGCTCTTGCCAAAATGAATTTGAAGGGTATGGTACCCGTGGTGGGGTTTTTTTTGGGGTCCAAAACCCTCCCGGGCAGAGGTGACTCTTTTGGAACCCCATATTTGGACCCCCAAATGACCATGTGGGCACTTGATGATCTTAATGGGATTTATACCAGATAAAGATAGATATTTTTTCTTTCTTTTAATTAAATAAAACCTTTGACTATGAAGCTCCATAATATGAATTTTATTCTTCATATTGCAACATTTTGGAAATTTTTTCCAGAAGTCTGGAATGTAGATCAGAGCGAATTGTGAGACTGGAAGAGTCCCAGAAAGCAGAGACGTGGACGACCTTTGGTTACATGACAAGTTATTGACACATTGACATGTTTTGTTGTGGTATATCCACCACTGTTGCTGGCTTTTGTTTCAATAAATAGTTTGAGATGAGAAAATCGCCACTGCATGCTTGTACATGTCACAGGAGACAGTGTAACAGGAGATAAGTACAGTTAGGATATAAGTGCATTGGCTTGCAAGTGATATCTCAGACTGGACGTACTTCTGTGGTAGCTCATTTCATACCCACAGTACGCCAGATGACTTTGGTCTTATCGACTGAACCATCTGGCAGTCTTTTGAAGGTGAATTTGCCGTTCACAAATGTGGTACCTTGGAGGTGCGTGTCCACAGGGGCGATTTTAAACGCGTGTGGACGCGCCGCTTCCCAGTATTGCACGCTTGGTGGGCTGCCACTAGAGGATGATTGACAGGCGCTCTCCTTCAAACAACACATTTTTGCGAGCGTTCCCGAGGCGGCGAGTCGAGCCCGGCGCCTCTGATTAGCATAAAGTAGATTCGACTTCAACTTTAGGCAAATGAGGAGCGGCCAACTCGCGCGCCGTCTCTCGACATTCGCCGCGACGCTACCAGAATGCATTGCACGGCTTTTCACATAGACAATGGGTGCAGTCGAATAGTCAAAAAATAAGGTCCTAACTCCTATTCCTATCTCCTATTCCTTGACCTCTGGGGAAAATATCAGGGGGTTAAGGAAAGGCGATAGGAGAACTCAAAAGGATTTAGGAATAGTCGACCGCGGTGCTCAGAGAATCCGACCGGACTTTCACTAAGCTACGTCAT
This sequence comes from Chelidonichthys spinosus, assembly GCA_029853015.1. Taxonomy (NCBI): domain Eukaryota; kingdom Metazoa; phylum Chordata; class Actinopteri; order Perciformes; family Triglidae; genus Chelidonichthys; species Chelidonichthys spinosus. The sequence goes on along the minus strand of CM056832.1, from coordinate 2,477,032 downwards.
TATAACGCGGCCGCTGATGATTGACAGCTGATGATCGGCACCGGTGATTGACGTGCGTCTGCGCTGGAGAAACTGCAATAATGGACTACAAAAAGCGCATCGTCCACTTCTGCACATGTTGGTTTTATAAACAGCTGGTTCACTGACCGGCTACAGGTCCAGCAGCTCCTCCTTCCTGTTTGACCGGTTGCTTTATTTATGTTTCATTTGTGGTTTTAGTTTAGTTTTTGTCAAGTTTGTAACATGATTGAAAAAAAAAATAAAAAATAAAAAAACATTTGATTATTATCACTGTCCACACACATTTATCAACACTATTCCAATGACTATATGTCTGCATTAAAGTTAATGTTAAATATGTAAATGCACATATCGTTTGTTTTCATGAACGGCCGAGGTGTACGGCACTTTAAATGTTGCTCTCGCAAAGAATTGTGGGTCGGCGTAATCTCCTTTCCTATCGCATACGAAGGTCCGTTGCATCCTATGCTAAAGGAGCTCTGAAAGGAAGCATTGGAGCTCCTTTCCTTTGCATTTAGAGAATCCGAACAGCTCTTATCATGGCGGCCACTTGTTTACTTTCGGGTCACTTCTTCAGTTAGGAACCTTCCTAAGCAAAATAGACTATTCGACTGCACCCAATGAATGAGACGCGGGTAAACACCGCTGCCTGTGGAGCACCTTCCCTCTGGATCAAGACTACAGGTGCCACCGACGGCCATAAATCATACAATGCAATTTTTTTTTTTTAAAATACCGAGCGTTAAAAAAATTAACGGCGTTAAGAGGATGTTGCGTTAACGCGTTAACTTTGACAGCCCTAATATATATATATATATAGCTCAAATATTGAAATTGAATACAGTCTACAGTCTTCTTTTAACCAGAAGTGAAGAAAGTGAAGAAAATTACTCTACTTCTCTCTTGATTAATGATCTCAGTAAACACTGTAAACATGATTTTATGGTCTCAATCTCTAGTTTCAGTCCGACAAAATTACCAAGAACGCGACGGACTAAATGCCTTCAAAAATGTAGCCCACACACCAGTGGGTGACGTCACCATGACCACATTCACTTGTTGTATTTGGTGTATGGTTGTCGTTGTAGATCACTCTGCACTGCGTGGCTCAGTTGGATAGAGTCAACTGAGATGCTGATGCTCTGATAGAAATAGACCTAAATGATGCTGAACGCTGTGCTCTTGCTTGCATGTGTGTCTCTAGGTACTGATGAAGAGGACCGGGGAGACGACATGCTGCTGCAGCACAGGATGGACTTCTGGTGGTTTCCCCACATGTGGAGCCACATGCAGCCACATCTCTTTCACAACGTCAGTGTCTTGGCAGAGCAGATGAGACTCAACAAGGTCTTTGCTCAGGTGAGCAGCACTAATACTGCTCTGGGGGGGCTTTAGCTCAGGAGGTAGAGCGGGTTGGCTGGCAAGATTGCCAGTTCGATCCCCGGCTCTTCCTAGCTGAGTGCCTGGTGTCCCTGAGCAAGACACCTCACCGGCTGGGCTGTCGCCCTGCGTGGTTGACTCTGCTGTCGGTGTGTGAATGTGTGCGTGAATGGGTGAATGACGGTCATTATTGTAAAGCGCTTTGGATAAAAGCGCTATATAAATGAGGCCATTTACCATTTTTACCATTTACATGGAGGGGGCTTTAAAGTTGCGTATGATTCTGAGTGAAGCAGGACACAAGGGTGGGACATAGGCTGGGAGGAATCTGATTTGACGGCTGAAAAGATAAGCCCATGACGTTTACGAGCTCTGTGCTGCTAAAAGTTGCAGATTGATTGATGGATGGATGACTTGATATTATTGGTTAGTGCTATCTGATTTCAGCATGCTTGATATTTCATTTTCCAGGAAGAAATAATGTTGGATTATTAGTAAATTGTTTTTTGTTTTTTTTATAATTTGTTCTGCAAATGTTAAATAGGTGAACAATATGACCGGACACGTGATCTTAAACAGTTAAAAAGGCATTTTTAATATCAGCTCGACTTTATTCTCTTACAGTAGATGATGGCAACAGTAGATGTCACATAAAAGTGGTGGACTTCATCTGAAAGCTGGAGATATGAGTTGCACCTCAGAAGTGTGTGCCCTATATCAGATCAATATTAATTCATTGAAAACATATAAGTGTAGAGGGGCTTAGACTAGGGCTGCAACGATTCATCGAGTTACTCGATTAACTCGATTATGAAAATTCCTCGAGGCAAAACATCTGCCTCGAAGCCTCGTTAAATTCCTATGACGCGGCTATGTGCCGGGATCCGATTGTTCCACACGGACCGTTGTTCAGGAAGCACACCAGCGCGTCGGTCATTCATTTTGAATTTAGTTGGCGCGATGGCGGAAAGTCAGACTCAGAATGTCCGTAAACGACAGAGAGTATCGGGGCTAAATAACGGTACCCTGCTTGCCCATGTGAGCGATTTATTTCTGACAACAAAACGAATGCGTAAAGTTGTAAAATGTGTGACTAGATGTCTCCTCGTCTCCGTGGCGCATTTCTCCGTTTTGTTTATGTATAACGATCACTTCTCATCCGCCATCTTGCGAGTGACGTATAGAGTTACGTTTATGCATCGGACATTCGTATTGGCTCCCGTAGCAGCTTTTACAGCCAATCGGAAAGCCTGATTTACGCTCGGTTGCGAGTTGTTGTGTTTGCCCAAACGGACGGAGGAGTTCGAAGCAGAGAAAAGAATGGTCAAACTGTAGTGATAGAGAACGCTAAATACATAAATGGCACAGAAGAAGTACACTATATACACACATATTTAGGGCAGGGAGAGGGAAGGGCCATTGCTGGCAAAACAAAACGTAAATTAAATGTTATCCATGTTTTATCCAAGTTGATTTAACTGTATTGTTGTTAAATTCTCACTGGCACTTAATAAATGGGCTTAGTTTTGGAGCCAAATTTTGGAGTTGGAATGAATACCTCTGTTTATTTTTTTTAGAAATGCTTGATCATTTTACAGCCACATCATTTTCGTTATGCATTATTTGTTTTGGTTGTTTAAAAACACAATTTTTTTTTTATCCGATTCCTCGATTAATCGATCGATAAAGTGCTAAATTAATCGATTACAAAAAGAATCGATAGCTGCAGCCCTAGCTTAGACTATCATGATTGAAGTTTATAATAGCTATGCTCTATTATGTATCATAAGTAACAATTTGGTTGTTCTTATTTGAGTTGATACCATGTACCAATCCAACATTAACATACGTAGACATTGATGGACACCATATAAGAAGTCAGGCTGGGATTTGATATTGAAAACGTTTTTACATTTCTGCAAGAACTGCCTTTTTCAGTGGGTGGATGGCGAATGCCTCCGTTATGTAAACTACTCACAAGCACCTTCATGTTGACATATCTAGTAAATCCTCTGAATGTGCTCTGTCTCTAGTTTGTGCTTGTAAAGTTTCACGACACCGTGATTATCCTCAAGGTCACAACAGGTAATTTTCTACAGTGGAGTGGCGGTCCATGAAATGGTCTCATCAGTAACGTGGGTTACTATGGACAAGGGCTGGGCCATATATCATTCACTAAAATACCGGTGTATTTTTTTTACATGATAAAAAAATCATATCGTGACATTCTGATTGGTTGATGTCATAACGTCACACTATTATGCTGCAGACTCGCTTACGCTCACATGCGTCACGCAGCTCAACAACATTCAACAACAAAATAAGTGTTATATCAACACATGTACATTGATAGTCTGCCGTTACAATGGATTTGCCTCGGGTGCACTGTGGAGTGGGCAAGACTGTTTTAATGCCTGTCTAGCTAAGAACGATTGACTTGCGCTAGCCATAGCATATGCAAACTCGGCAACTAGAAGAACTGAATGAAATGAAAAACACACCGGCTCACTTGGAAAATTGGTCTTATGTCCAAAATTCTGAACTATCCCTTTAATATGTGTATGCTATTCACGGCACTTTCTGTGTACAATGCCCGACACTGCCCCCACGATTTCCGTTGGAACTGCAACGTTGGGTCTTTATCGGTACGCATCCGCGAACTTGCAGGATACGGACAGAAATACAGACGAAATGTACGCAGAGAATGGACAGAAGGCTCCGTCCGTATCCGTATGCGTGTCTAGCGTAGAGCATAAAGCCTCTGTTATGCTTCCGCGTAGTGATCACGAAATGGCCACGCAGTTGCTTGGAGACCGTGATGGTTCTGCGTTGGGTTTACGTGTCGAAATGCAATTCAATGCCACACCGGTAAATGGCACTATGTTTTTCGTAAAGTTGGTGCGTCTGTACCATCGTACAGACACACCAACTCCGTCAACAGACGTCAAGTGAACGGATCCCATTCATTGTCTATGTAGAGCAGGAGCGCCGCATGATGGATAAAGCACGTCGAGTTGACTGCCCTGTCGCCGTATGTGAATTTGCATAAAGTTCGATAGATTGAACTTTATGCAAATGACGTCCGTCCAACGCAATGCCGCCGGCTCCAGAAACTTCGTTCAAACTATCAAACTAGGCAGTGTTGATCAAATATGAATCCAGATTCAGTTACTGCACTACAAATTTCCCGCCTCAAATGTTTTCAGAAACATGCTTTAGTGTGTAGTTTAACTGTAAAATGAGATCGTTTGTGGCCCGGCCGCCATGTTGGAAACGGCAGAGCGAAACTCAAGTCCCGCCCACTTTGCAGGACGTCTATCCAATTGATCCAACTTGAACACAGAACTGCCCACTCGGTCCGTGAGCCTCCTCCGGGAGCCACGTCCCTCGCTCCAGAAAACTCACTCATCTTCATGAGGTACGGGTCACGCCCAACATACTAATTGTTTGTATCGTATTCTAGAAACTGGCTCAAATCCCTACAATACGGACTCTCTGGAACGGTTTCCTCCATAGACGTAGTCGGCATTTTTACTTCCGGACAGCCATTTGGAAATCGCGCCCCTTAACGTCTCATCACAATCACGTGACTGAAACCAAGCTATTGTATGTTCTTGAAATGAATAACCTAATAATAATCTATTTTTCAGTATTTTGTCATATTGTCAAATATATCGTTATCGCCTAAATACCCTGAAATATTGTGATATTCTTTTAGGGCCATATTGCCACCCCTACTATGGACACTAACATCGTCACACATGAAAACAACTGGACTAACTGGATCCACAAGAGTTTTTACAGTCGGACTCAATTCATGCAATTCAAGCGGGTGATTACATCTTCCTCTCTGTTTGCCTCCTTGTCCCGGCGTCTCTCCAGGAGCACGGCATCCCTACAGATATGGGCTATGCAGTGGCTCCCCACCACTCGGGGGTTTACCCTGTTCACAGCCAGCTCTATGAGGCCTGGAAGTCTGTGTGGGGCATCAAGGTGACCAGCACCGAGGAGTACCCTCATCTGAGACCCGCTCGATACCGCCGGGGCTTCATCCACAATGGGATCCAGGTCAGTCAGTGGTCCTGTTGGGAAACCTTTCTCCACACTAAGACACTAGATTTGGAAGTGATGGTGGTTTTCTGTGCAGCTGTGGGGAGACCGCTTTCATTCCAGTTTGGGTGCAGCCACCTATTGGCCACAGCCACTGGTTGGTGGCCTCTCTGATCATCTGATCGGCTCTTCTCCTCAGCCTTTAGTTACAGCCTTGGTAGTGATCAGTTACAGATGAGTATTTTTTGTGCGTGAGAGCATGTGAAACTCACAATGCAGAGAGAAAAGACATGAAGGAAGCAGACGGATAGAACAGATACAACTGTTCCTCAAACAAATTGATCCTTGGTGAGGAAGAATCATAGCAATTAGTTGGACAGAGAGATCGTCAGCAGTTCACATGTTTTATTTGACAGAAATCTACGGAAGGAGAATTAGATCAAAACCATCTAGTTCTGCGTCCACATTAATATGTCATATTTGTACGAAAATTCCCTGACATGTTTAATATCGGAGAAACCATATAATCATTCCAAAAGAGTTGCAATACCGTTAAGCTATTTATTTTATGTGGTGTTTACCACAGTGACCACTAGATGGCAGTTTTAGAGCACAAATGGCAACCGATTGAATTTGCCGTAAATTTTGGTTGAGATCCTTTCCCGGTTAATGGCGACATTTTAATGTGATGGTGGTGTGAATTATACTTTTCATTGTGACAATTATGTAAAAGAAAAGAAAAGAAAAACCTGGTGCCACACCCTGCATAGCTGCGTGATAATAAGACCCGTGACAGCTCCGTAACCCAGACCTCCACATGCACAGTAGCAGGAGCCCACATGACCACATGCAGGAATATGCACAGCCCAAAAAGGCATGGACGCCTTTCATTGTCCAAACGCCTTAAGACATTAAAAATGGGAGTGTTGACAGAGAATGAACACATACAAATTTGACATATTAATGCAAATGCAAAAATTGATGTTGACACAGTGCAGAGTGTAGCTGACATTCATGCTACGTGGATTAGTTTGTTCATCCAGTATTCTAATACTTACTCAGGTAAAATGTCCAGAGAGACTCACTCATGCAGGCAAACCAAACCACTAACTTTGTGTTTTTCAGGTGCTGCCCAGGCAGACCTGTGGTCTGTTCACTCATACCATCTTCTATAATGAATACCCAGGAGGATCCAAGGAGCTGGACAAAAGCATACGAGGAGGAGAACTCTTCCTCACGGTCCTCCTGAACCCTGTAAGAAAACCAGACCCGCCACACACACACACCATTGCTGTAGACCTGAGATAAATGAAAACCATATTCAAGATAAACTAAAAATAAAACGAACATTTCTAGGTTAAAATATGATTGAGCCCCTCTGGTGATATTTGTGAAAACAATATTATTGCTTAATAAAGCTTAATATGCCATCGCATAATACCTTGTGGACACACATTATTAAGCAATATTTTTTCACAAATATCATCTTTTCCCCACGCCTTAATAACGCGTGGCCACATGTATTAAGCAATTTTGTTTTCACAAAAAAATGAATGTATATAAATTTCAGTTTTAGTTTTTGTCTCTATAATCTATCACTACCGAAACAAAGGAGAGGGTCTGAATTTACGATGGCATTCCAGGAGATGGTGCTCTGCTGCTTTTGCTTCACAATGGATCATGTTTTTGTCAGACAGTTGAGTCTTAAAGGGACAGTGTGTAACATTTTAAGTAATTTATTAGCTACAATCAGTGTTGGGTATAGTTACTTTGGAAAGTAGTTAATTAGGTTACAACGTTACCATCAATTAAAAGTAATCAGTTACGTTACAGCGTTACCTGTGAATAAAAGTAACGCGTTGGCGTACTCATGCGTTACCAAAAAATAAAAGCCGTTCGCAGCGCCTCGCACATGCTGCAACTTAACTGACACACACACAGCCTCCTTTAAATGCACCGAGAAGTTGTGACAATGATGAGTAACGTCAGTCATCCAACCAAATTAACTCTGCAGGATAACAATAAAGACAGTTAGCAATATGCTTTATTAATTAATATATTTTTTTTATCACATAACATATGAATCAAAATTCACACCTGCCCAGCCCAGGTAGCCTATATATGAGCACCAAAACAAGATTAGGTAACTCCTGAATTTTTTTAACCCGAATGCAGTTATGAAAGTGCATAAAGTGCGCTTAATTGTAAACACAATATGAGGTAAACGGGTAGCAGATTTAGATCCATTTAGAAATAACAGGAATTTTAACAGCTGGATCTATGTCGAACAAAAATGATAACAGGCCAAATAAAATCGCTCACTGGCACACAGGCAAATGACAAATAGCCTAATAGCCGAACTAAAATACTATTCAAGTGTCACAGGCCTAAATTCACTTTACCATCGTCCACTTACATTTACTCTTCAAAGTAGCAGAAGAAGATTTTCTAAACGTCTGTGCGGCAGTCGATTTCTCCTGGGAGTAAGAACGAGACTCCACGGGTGCGCTGGAGGGTGGTGGAGTATTGAAGCGCAGAAATACTGTCTTGATCCCGGGGAACTTGTTTAACATATCGATCTCGACACCTGACTTAAGATACTCAGGTCTCAGAGTCGGTGGACACTGAAATTGCTGTCTGTCCTCTGTAAATGAAAAAAAGGATTACTTTTTAAAAAAAACAAAGTTACTGATTGCTTGACTTACTTTGTAACGCGTTACCCACAACACTGGCTACAACCAATATCTTAATTCATAAATGACGCACACACATAAACACACACTTTCTTAAATCAATAATTAAATATTACCACTGTGTAACCACTATAAACATGGCCACATAAATCACTATCTTACTGGAGGAGTATCTGCTTATCGATGCTCACATGTTTGTTTGAAACCTCATCACCTGAAAGAATACTGGTGAAGTGGTGTTGGATGACATGTTGTCAGAGCTTCTTGGTACATAACGGCTACCGGAGTTACAACAAAGTGACGTGCTAGAGGGCACTATTCCTTTGAATGCAAAATACAATTTCACCACTAGATGGGAGTAATTCCTACACACTGTCTCTTTAAGGATTGGAATAACAGGTCATGATTTAAACATTGTAATAGAAATAAGCTTTTCAGTCTGTATTTGGACTAATTGGATCAGTTGTTAACATTCAGCACCACTATCATCATGGACAGCACCCTACATTACACTGTAATATATAGTCATACACTGTAAAAAATACAAGGTTGTTGTAACATGAAAGTCTGAAACACAGATGAATAGTTTGTCATGTGTGTTCATTAGTTATAATGTTAAATATCAGGGGGTTTCATAAGGCAGAGGTGGTACCAGCTGGACTAAAGACATAAAACTGGACTTGCCCTCTAAAGACATGAAACTGGACATGCCCTCTAAATACTTGAGACTGGACTTGCCCTCTAAAGACATGAAACTGGACTTGCCCTCTGAAGACTTGAGTGTCCTCTCGGCCGGCACGTTTCCTCTCTGTGTGGTTATCTGTCTGTTGTTGCTCTGGCAGCTCCAGGTGAACTAACATGTGCGCTTGAATCCAGATCAGTATCTTCATGACACACCTGTCTAACTACGGCAACGATCGTCTGGGTCTCTACACCTTTGAGTCTTTGGTGAAGTTCGTCCAGTGTTGGACCAACCTCCGGCTGCAGACGTTGCCCCCCATCAGGCTGGCTGAGAAGTACTTCCAGATCTTCCCTGAGGAGAGAGACCCACTCTGGCAGGTCAGAATACTGATTCTGGTCTTGAAAGCTCACAGATTAATCCAGGAAGAGACACTGAGTCTGATGTGATCATCTTTCAGAACCCTTGTCATGACAAGAGACACAAAGATATCTGGTCAAAAGAAAAGACCTGTGACCGACTCCCCAAGTTCCTCATCGTTGGACCACAGAAAACAGGTAGCACTCCCTCAGGGCTGCACCATGAATTGTTGTTTTTGCATTGGCATTGTGAGGCATGAGCAATAGTCACATTTAGGGTTTGGATGATGTGGATAACAATAAAATCACTGCCAATAGGTTGATGGTAGTGAGTTTCCAACAGCAGCACAACATTTTTTTAAATTGTGTTATACTCTATTTGTTATTTGTCATTTATGATCTTCACTAAAAAACGTGCGTTCTGTCTGATGCAATAAAAACTAGCTTCTTGACCAAATGTAACGTGATCCATACATAGCATGACATAGCATGACCCACTAACCCCCCCCCCCTAAAAATAAAAAAAACCTTACCTATAGCACTCTGATCGTAGCACTGTTGCTCTTGAAGTACTACTTTACTCAGATGAGGACCTAACACTTGTTCTATTTTTAGCTCTTTCTTTATCGGCAATGATACGTTGTGGTTTCTTCTCCTTCTTTTGACAAATGTACTTATTGTAAGTCGCTTTGGACAAATGACCTAACTGTAAATGTAAATGTGATCCAGTATGAATATTTTAATATTGTTACATTATTATATTCCAGTGTGTTTCAGTGCCATTTTCAGAGTTGGAAACATATTTTGACGATTAATATTGTCAGTCACATTTACTTTGGCAGGATAATCGTGACGTGACATTTTCATATTGTCACACGGCAGGACGTGTAATGTTGGCAAATAAAAAGCTACAACTATTTTGGTTGATACAGGGGAAGACTCCCATGATTCTCATGTCCATGACTAATCAGCCAGCCACACTTTCAGGATGAACTTTAAATATAAGTTTACTCTGAGCCTTTCCCCAGCAGATAATTTCCCTGGAGTCTATATCAGGTGGTCTTGGAGAGACCCGGGTTGAGGGTGGCTCTGGGATCTGACGGTGAGCTTTAGGTCGGATCCTAGTAGCCCTCACCTTGACCTCGCCGCTTCCTTTGTTCTCGCTCACCCTCTCTCTCTGCCGGGAGGAACAGGGCTCCCATCATCGTCGCCCACGTCCAATTGTTACAATATGTAAGGAAAGATATTCCTGATATTTTTCCTATCGCAATATATATTGAAAGAATCATGCAGCTCTTCATCCTCATCTTTATCTTTGTCTGTTGTAGGCATGGGACGATGAGTCTCGAGTGTCCTGGCAAAATAATTGGGATTCGTGATATTATCCTGATAATCATGAAAATATGCTTAAAAGGCACTAAAACATACTGGTATCACTTTACATTTGGTTAAGAAACGCATGTGACAATGTTTTATATTGAAAAAAAATCAAATCTTAAATATGAGGATTTTAAATCATCAGGTCTCCCTATTTTTTGTATTTTTTTAAAATCAGGTTCTATTTTTCACTTCTCTACCATGATCGCAAGATTTTTCAAGCACGTCGCTCATGACAATATTTTCAGATTATTCTGGAAATTCACAGTGATCAATTTATGGAGTGTTTTTTAATTTATCCTGATGTGAAATCAATCCCTAGTCTTATGTACATATCTGTTTCTTCAGTATTCTGACTGTCTTGTCTTTACCTGAAGGCACGACAGCACTTCATTCATTCCTGAGCCTCCACCCAGCAGTCACCAGCTCCTTCCCCAGCCCCACCACCTTTGAGGAGATCCAATTCTTCAGTGGAGCAAACTATGACAACGGGATTGACTGGTAAAGACGAGGCGACCGCATACTGAACACCGTCAATGCTCAGTCACCACCTGAACGCAACACTGCTTAGGTTTCAATGCATTTTTGTGGTGTTCCCTATTGTCTAAGTTTCAGGTTGGCTGATTGGCCGGTCCTTGTAGGGGCTTGAAGTGTATTCATAAAATACCCAGGTGAAGTAAACACAGTCAGTGTAAAAGATCCAGAGTTCCAGTGGTTTTGGTTTCCTTGCTGGTTTATCACCAGGACGTGGGATGAATGTAAAGGTGTAATATGTCGAGTGAATGAGGAGAGGTGCTCCTCTCTGCAGCTCTGCACAAGCTTTTCCACACACCTATAAAATACATTTAATTCAACAGTTCAGAGTTGAGTGTGAAAAGGAACAGCGATTTTGCTCTCCCTCAAAGCCACCAGACTCCATCCAAAATCATCCTAATTCAGTCTCAATAAAGCACACTTCATTCAGACTGGACAGAAACAACATGAGGGTACTTTCAGGGTCACCGGTTAGTCCGGTTCTTTTGGGCTGGTGAAAGCTGTAAACAACGTGATCAAGTTCACTTCAAGAGGTGGGTCTCTGGTGTGGTTTGTTTATTTCAGTTTTATTTTATTTATAGTGTCATATCATACTAAAAGTTATCTTGGGACACTTGACAAAGTCATTGAATGGTGAGTCCTGACATCACCAGGAGCAAGAGTTACAGCACCACAGTGGTGAGTTAGGCAGAAATCTGGAGCAGACCAAGCTCCACCTGTTTGGTGTTGGTAGTAGTTCTAGCAGTAATATTAACAGTAGCCGTCATATTGCAGCCACGTTTAGATGATTCGCCCTAATCCAATGTTGATGGCGTAAAAGCCAACAAACTAACCCAAGGATTGTATGACAGCGGATATGTGACTGTTGTCTGATTTCAAAAGCTGAACTACTAATAAATCCATGTGATGGTGGTGAAATCTGTTCAAGACTACGAAGATGACTTCAGCACTTAGCTGTAAAGTTGACTTTAATATAAGCAGTTAACAGCTTCACACCAGAATCCACATGGATCCAGATCCAGTAAGGCTGCTGCTCTGCTGTTCATCAGATCCACCCGTCACTCCTCCACAGTCCAAATATGGTCACTTCCTTTTACTGGTTGTAAAAATCCAAGATGTTGGCGGACAAAATACCGAACTCGAGGCTTCAAAAGTGTAGTCCACAAATGGGTGATGCTATGGCGACCATGTCCATTTCTTCTCTGCAGGCTGTGGTCAAACTGTGAGAGCCTGATCACTCCAGAGGTGTCTCCTACAGTGACAGTGAAATATGTTGACCATTTAAAGTGGGGTTGTGTTTTCACTCTGATTCAAGAAGATGAATGGGGGTTCTCTTTGTGATCCTCAGGTACATGGACTTCTTCCCGTTCCCTTCGAATGTCAGCACAGACTTCATGTTTGAAAAGAGTGCCAACTACTTTGACACAGAGGCTGCTCCTAAGAGAGCTGCTGCTCTGCTTCCTCGAGCCAAGATCCTGGCTGTTCTCATCAGCCCATCTGACCGGGCCTACTCCTGGTTCCAGGTGAGAACCAGCACACTACACATCACATCCTGACCTCTCAGCGTATATCTCTATGTTCTTATCTTAATAACACAACATCTCATTGGGATCTTCCTAGTAAACTCATCTGAAGTTAGAGGGAGCACATTTGAGACTGAAATTCCACATCAGAGTAGGGCTGGCTACTGCTGAATGAAACCGGTCCTGTCGGGTTTTACAAAAAAAAGAGAGGGCGCCACATGTTGGTGATTTTATGGCTCTGTTGTGTTAGAAGCAGAGAAAACTAGACAAACATTCACCTGTAAGCAACATCTGAAACATTTCAACATGTGATCCAAAGTGTTTTTTGATGGACCTGAGAATATTCAGTCAAAACAGATGCTCATTGTTCAACATGACGTTTACAGGAAGTGATGTCATGCAGTGTTGGGCAAGTTACTCTAAAAAAGTAACTAGTTAAAGTACTAGTTACTTTCTGGGAGAAGTAACTAGTACTTTAACTAAAGTAGGTACTGAGTTACAAATTGTAAAAGTAACTAGTTACTTTGGAAAGTAACTATTGCGTTACTTTCAAATCATTTTTAAATACTGATGTGTCAAATAATTTGGACCCCATCTCCATCCCTCTTTGATGGAACTTAAAATACATGTGCGTGTATTTATTATTATTATTATTTATGATAAATCTGAGTATTATAATGAAATGGATACTCAATACATTACAAACAGAAATCCACAGTGCACAAATCTAAACAATTTTATTGGAGATATTATAATTACTATGCTTATAGAGTGGATTGATAAAAATAACACAATATATCTTTTGGAACTTTTGGAAATTTCAGAGGTGGGGGGGACAAAAGTATTTTTAATAAAAGTCTAACTCTTTCAGTTCACTGTGTTTTCTAGTAGTTATTCTAGTTTTCTATTGCTAGGTTTAAGTCTACTGTTCCCTTTTTTGGTTTGTCTGTTTGTAAATCATGTAGCAAAACATTATCACCCAATTCTAATCCAATAGTAATAATAATAATAACAACAATAATAATAATACATGTTATTGATCAGATTATTGAGAGCTTTGTAAATGATGAGGAGGATCTTGAAGTGGATATGCTGCTTTATTGGGAGTCAGTGAAGGTGTTGCAGGATGGGTGTAGGAGTCTCTTATGTCCACTTTTATTTTTTTTAGACATCCTGGCTGCGTCTAATTACCAAACACACATACACACACACGCGCGCGCACATACGCACATGGACACCGATTCGAACTTTAATGTTAATGAAACCTCTGATATTACAATCCTTCTAGCTGACGTGAACCGGGCAGAACAAACTCCCAACTTCCAGTAGCGGACTCCTGTAGGACTCCTGACCACAGACTAGCAGACCGTCAGTGTGGAGCAAGGAGTGACAGCGGGTCAATCACACAGGCTTCAGCTTGAGCGGCCGTTTTCCGCCTGATCCTAGTGCTTGACACGTCTCTCTTTACTATAGCGTAACATTTGTTTTTTCTGCCTTTTAATGAAGTAACGCGACACTTTTTTTGGCAGTAACGATAACGGCGTTATAATAATGAGGTGAGTAATCAATTAGATTACTCGTTACTGAAAAAAGTAACAGCGTTACTAATGCCGCTACTTATAACACCATTATTCCCATCACTGATGTCATGTAGCCCCACTGTGTTTTACTTCTATATGCTAGATGAGCAAGTGGTCATCATCAAAATATTGGTTTCTAAAAAACAAATGGATGTAAAGTGGTATGTAAAAGAAAAACTCTTCAGGTCCAATTCTGTAGCTGGTTCAAATGAGGTTTAATCACTGACAGTGGAGAAAAGAAATTCACAGTGTATCCATGAAGATCCAGTCTCCTGAATGGCCTGGCCGAGGTGGATTTATGCAGAACATTCAGGAGAACAAAAGGGAAGGCGTCATGAGTGGATTTGCATTGAATCAACACATGTCTCTCTGCAGAGGAAGAGACATCTGTTGATGTCTACAAGGTGTGACCGTTCTCGGGAGAGCTAGACGATGTCACTACAGGGGTCACTCATCGGGCCTTGATCAATGTATGAGAGATGAAGGTGTTTCGGAGACGGTCCAGGAAGGGGGACACATTCAAAGGGTCTTCTCATCAACATGACAAGGGTTACATACAATGAATGCAGCTCAGCAAGACATTTGATGTTCCCGAGAGAAAGTAACATTAAAACAAAACAAATAAGAAAAATTAAGGTAACACATTTTCTTCTACAATTCCCCATTTTGTCCTATAGGACAACAGTAAATACACAAGAAAATGTAATCAAGTGAAGTAAGAAAATTACGTTGAATCATCATTTTAGTAGCCACCTTAGCTGTAATAATTTTACACATTGCTCTGATACAAGAAAAAATAACAAGAAAAAATATAAAACAGATTAAACCAACAAAAACATATTGAACTATATTTGTACCCCAACGACCAATGAGTGTTTCCAACCATTCAAAAGGGCTACTAATATCGCTGGTGTGGACTTCATCAGCAATGTGTTTAACATGTACAATGACATCAGAAAGGCTAGCATTATAATCTGGCACATAAGTACAACATTCAACACCAATCACTGCACAAGTGCCACCCTGGGATGCTAAAAGATAGTCTAAAGCTGTAGGCAGGAGGCGTAGATGAGGTTGAAGTCCGAATTATTAAAGTCCTTGTTGGTCGTGGAGGAAAGCATGAAGTGACAAATTGAAATTCATGTCATGTCCACTTCCGGTGCCTTTAATACACAATTCTATTGGTCCTGTAACTACACTGAGAGGGATGGTAGCAGGGGCATCCATGCACGCCTGACACTTGTTTATGGATATTTTGCAGGATAAAGTTCTAATTTCAGGTGAAAACTGGAGAAAGTTCATGGGTGTGAGATGTGTGTATTTCGGTGAAGTATATGGCACGTGTCACATTTGGAAATGGGCAGAGTCATCAGTGGGAAGAGTTCATCGGTATTTATGTGGGATGAATCCACATGTGTAACCGTTATGGTTAGAATTGGAGCTTTGGTCAGTTATCATCAGCTATCTAGGCAGGTTGATATAAGTGTTTGTAGAAATAATTTGGTCATGCGTGAGAAATGTATCGGGTCCAGTTTCCCATCTCTGTTGAAGGATGGAGCATTCAAGGAGGGACGAGATTTTGCTAATATGCTCCTTTTTTTTTTTTTTTTTTCTGGTGGCTCCGTGGTTTCAGTATTAAGAGGGATTTTCCAAAGCAACCTTCTGTCCCCATTGGTTAATACTGGTACTGCAAGGGAGCCACAGAAGTGATAATCCGGTCACAAGCAGCAGCCATGTTGGTGTCGTTCATCAGCATCTGGTCAGAACAGCACCGCTCCGGGTTGTCCTCTTGCTGGGCTGTTGATCTTCGCTGGTCCATGTTGGCATCCCGCTGAGCTGTTGATCTTCTGCAGTGTGAAGAGTGGATCCATGTGGGATGTCCTTCACACTTCATAACAGTGTTGTTGGTCAGCAGTATTTGAGATGGGCCGGTCCACCTGGGCTGGAGAGTGTTCCTTCGCTTGAACTGCTTCAGGGTTGAAATCACCAGGCTGAAGGTTGTGATAGTTCCCGTCAGTGGGAGGCGTGTGGGCTGCGATCACCTGTTAGTGCAGAGCTTAGACAGAAGAACATAGTTCCTTGCAGAGTTCTCGTGTGATAGAGGAGTTGAAATGGGTGCCGTCGTCGCTGTTAATGCAGCGTGGGATCCCAAATAGGCAGACAATGTCTCTGAGGAGCAGGGTAGTCACTGTTGTGGTGTCTGCTTTTCTGTTTGCAAAAACTTCAGTCTATGTTGAAAACATATGATTAAAAAAAACAATAACAATAACATGTGAACATATGACTTTGTACAATGTCAATCAGCATATTTACAAAAGAGTCCTCACGGGGGGAATGCTCTTCTTGGTTTGTGTCGACAAAATCATTTGAATTTAGGGACGTAACAGGAGCAACGTAAATCTGCTTATTGCAGCAACCATTCCCCATTTGCTCCTGTGAGTCACATCATGTGTCGCACAAACAAGTTGAGGAAGCAAGAAATGTGTGGCTAATGCGCAGCCGTCGCAGGAGCTCCACGATTCATAAAACAACCCAACCAGGGAGAACACTCAGAGGTGTCTGGGGCAGCTTGTAACATAGCCACGTTAAAGCAAAGAGCTCAGCTTGTGGGGCTGAGCATGGGGGGTGGGAGGGGGTGGGTGAGATTCTAGGATCTCAAATAGGGGACCAATTGCATAACCTGAGTCAAGTGTAGGGCTCTCTGATTCCCACAATGCGCATAGACTAAAATGCAGAATCTGACAAGAATACCTGTAAAATGTGGAATTTTGTGGAATTTGTCAAAATCTGAAAATCAATGTTTTCTCGAACATTATAAGAGTTTGTTACCATACCTAAGCTGAAAGAAAAGGGAAAAGGGGGGGGGGGGGGGATTTAACGTTGTGTAATCAACGGGAACACCGCCTCATCCAGCCTGTCTGAAAAGTGAAACA
>CM056832.1:2379903-2454903 GCA_029853015.1 Chelidonichthys spinosus | reverse complement strand
CAAAAACCAGCATTTTACCTGACACAAACAACCCCACAGCAGCTGACCTTGACTCAACTAGTGCTAGCATTCGCATTAATGATAACCTCATTGATTGGCTTACTGTGGTCTTTCTGCTAACGGCTGAGTGGGCCAACATGGACGAGTCGACCTATTAGAAAAGAGACGCACCCAGCCATGGCTCCACATGTGACCAAACCAACGCATGTGACCAAACCAACCCATGTGTCTGCAGGTACGACGACAGCAAAGGCTTCTGGTGCCAGCGGGTGGAAGGAGGTCGAGCCAAGTGTCTGGGGAAGAGTAAAGGCAGGAAGTACCCCGAGATGAGTCCTGAGGTACGACTACATTCCCACACGTTGTCACCTTGCTTTACTGTATCACTCCATGTGCCAACAGAATAATTTCAAGGATGTTGATCTGTAATAAAAAGCAAGGAGGACAAGAAACATAAGCAGGCGGAAGATGAAATGCTACTCTAACCTACACCCAGTTCACAGATGGCGGTCTCCTGGGTGAAAGTCTGGGGTTTTTAGGCCCCGCCCTCTTTGTTGACTGAGTAGCTTTTCATGCTACATCACATGACATCCTTCGAGGCAGCGCTGCAGGTCTTGGCTCACCACATGGCTTGTAGATCCAAGCAGACGTGGAATTGATGTTGCTCTGCCGTCGGATGATGAGGGGAACACACCATAAAATCGAAATAATTAATATTAATAAAAGAAATTAGAAACCACTTCTATCAACCTTTTTTTGTCCGTTCCCATCTACCGCCTTCAAAACAGGAAGGAAGTGGTGAAGTAGTAAAGCTAGCCTCTTGCTCCATTTGATTGGTCACCTGGGCCAAGTATGACATTGACAAAAATATATTATATATACTTTTAGTGGATGGTCTAAAAACTGCAAGAGAAACGTGACTAGCAAGAGAGGAGCGCCGTACCTATCAGGACTTTATCCCTTGAAACCAGCAGCCATCGAGTAAACGCCAGCAGTAAACCAGCAATTAAATGATGCACATTTAGCTTCTACATGTTCTATTTTTAATTAATTTTTTTGTGATTCTTCTGATCTCTCCCATCTCAGTCGCGTGCCTTCCTGGCTGAGCACTACCGTGAACACAACATCGAGCTGCTGCGTCTGTTGAATCGGTTGGGCCAACCGCTGCCGTCCTGGCTCCGCCAAGAACTCCAGAGCACCAGCTGGAGCTGAGGCCAGACGCTCACACACACATACACACACACACACGGACGGACAAGCATAACACATCACGGAGATGCCGGGACTGGAGTCTGGATCATACTGGACTACCTGAACTGAATGGACAGCAGTCAAAGAGCTACAGGGTTTTAGCTGCTGCTCCTGAAGGCCAGTCCGAAATGAGATGGTTCTTTAAGTGTCTCCCTGATGGAGACGGATCCCAGAGGACTCTCCCTGAGGCAGAGGACTCCAGAGGTGTGGGGGTCAAGCAGACATGAGAACAGATCAGACAGCCCTTATGTGAGTATGGACAGCGTGAGGACGTGGAGTCTATGAGTTCAGGACAAACGCACGCACACACACACACACATACACGTCTCATCTGTCACAACGTTGATTGTAAAGCAGTTGTATATGTTGGGTTTGAGGACCTGCAGCAGGTCCTGGTCCACACACGGCTACCTGCAGGTCCAGCCAGCGGTCTGGGTGCTGCGTTCCCTCTCATCCTCTCATCCTCTGATTACTGGAGCCAGACATGTTCGGATGGGTACGTCCTGGATTGATGACTGCTCAGTGTAAATATCATGCGTTTAGAGACACAGGTCCGGTCCAGGCTCTGGTCCAGACCCCTCACTAACATCCCGTCAGCGAGCAGCTCTGTCTAGGTCACTTTATATTGAAGATCTCTAACTTTGAACTCGGCGAGTTCTCTTCTGTGTTTGGACCAATCAAGAGAGGCAGCGACAAAGCGCTGAGCAACAGTCAAGCTGGAGGACTTCAATCTCGCAGAGGTCCAGGTTTCTTTTCAGCCCTTCAGCATTTGTGATGTAGGGCTTCACGTCTGTTGGGTGTCCAGTGTTTTACTTAATTTCATGGCTTAGGGCTTCGCCCTGCTGCTGAGGCTCATGGGTAGTGTAGTCCAAAGAGTCAGCTGACAGGGCAACAGTTAAATAAGTACAACTGTGAGCTCTGGGCGTTTTTAGGAATGAGAAGCATTATTGGTCCAAATGTCACGCGTCACAGATAAACAGTTAAGTTAAAGGGCTGTTAGTCATTTAGTATCAACTTCCATAAAGACTGATTTTAAAACATGTTGAGATGTTCTTCCTGTCTGGTATATAGAGAGGCTAAGTCCTGCCCCTTCCTGTGCCCCCATGGGAGCTTATTTCACAATGAATATGGTCGTCGGTCGTCAACAGAGAGACGGATCACTCTGTGATCCTGTTTGAATTCCACGTTTGTCAGTCTAAAAGATAATTTCAAGAAAGTCTGTGTTGGTACCAGGATGTAAAGTTGGGTCTCCTCCTTTCTCTTCCTGCTGATGAAACACATCAGCTAACATAACATTACATTAGTGATGGAATGTAGCTACGTGAGCTCGCTAGCTAGCAAGACAAGCTAACGTCCGTGTTGGTGAGGTACGTTGTGTGAGACCAGAGATGTAGTTCACTGATGGTTTCACACTAAACTAAATGATACGACGACAAACCTACGACACTCTGAGACTTTCTGGACTTGAAACCTTATCTTTTATGTTAACAAACAAATATGTGGAATTCATGGGGCAAATAAAACAGGATCAAAGTATTATTTGTCTTTCTGTTGATTGTTTTTTCTGAAATAATGCACAGGAAGGGGTGGGACTTAGCCTCTACAAGTCAGTCAAACTCCAGGTTTCCTGTTAATAGATCACCACCAATGACATACTCTCATTCACCGTGACATTAAAATGAAATATTGTATTTCTATGGCGGTACCAGTATTAATGGTCTTTTTTTATTTTTTATTTATTCTGTCATCAATCTGAACGTGTTTGCACCGTTTGAATAGCAGCTCACAGTGAAGCAGCTACACAGTGATCCTGACATGGAGATCAGGTCAGTCCTGGACCAGACCTGTTGTAAAACCTGGTGTGAGACTGAGAGGAGGATGAGCACCTCGGTCAGTCAGAGAAAAGAGCAAACAACACACATGATTAACACACACTCACAGTCTTGTGTCCATGTGAAGACCCTGGAGTGTCCGAGACGGGGGAGCAGACCAATCAGAAGCTGCTGTCTTGTTGTTTTCTGTTTGTTTTGTATAAATGTAAAAGGCCAACACTGTATCATCTCTAATAAATACATAGAGACGTTGGAAACTATGTGGAAACGTCTCTTTTGTTTACCTCACTCATCCTCCTGTCACGTCTTTAGAAGGGTTCTGAGAAGTGAAGCTGACGCTGAAGTGCCTCAACCTTTCATTCATTGCAAACAAGTCTGAACCTAACCTAGCGTGCAGGCACCAAAGATTCTGAACTGAAATGCATTAGTATGAAAAGTTATGCTGAGAGACGGCAACATGTTTTTGAAAATTCCTGAACTTGAATCCATTGATGGGTAGATAGAATTTTTTTTCGTGACTATTTCAGAAACTGCTGTGAGAGTGTTTCTTCGTCTGCAGGTTGATCATCCTCCCTTACTGGTGGAGGAACAGCTCCCTCCAACGGGAACGTGGAGTTGTGGTGTTTGTGTGTTTCCGTCTGTGGAGCAGCACAGTGATGGTGTCTCCATCTCATCTCTACTGCGGTTTGGTTGCTTGATGCATGAAACGACGTCTGAAGAAGACTGAACCAAGGGAACGGTCCGAGGACTAACACTCCAGAACGACCACACACTAATAATTTGTGCTTGTAATCCATGTGGTGTCATTGTACAGAGGCGCACGCACACGTACATAGCTGCTCCAAGAAAGTCTTAAGGTGCGTGTCCACAGGCAGCGGTGTTTCCGCGTCCCATTCATTAGGCTCGTTCGGGATGGTCTTGGCTTGGCTTGACTTGACTAGTGGCACGGGCGATTTTAAACCCTTGTGGACGTGCTGCTTCCCAGTATTGCACGCTTGGTGGGCTGCCACTAGAGGATGATTGACAGGCGCTCTCCGTTAAACAACAAATTTTTGCGAGTGTTTATGCGTTCGCATAAAGTAGATTCGACTTCATCCATCCATCCATCATCCATCCATTTTTCTCCGCTTATCCGGGACCGGGTCGCGGGGGCAGCTGCCTGAGCAGGGACGCCCAGACTCCCTCTCCCCAGACACTTCCCCCAGCTCCTCGGGAGGACCCCAAGGCGTTCCCAGGCCAGCCGGGTGACATGGTCACTCCAGCGTCTCCTGGGTCTTCCTCGGGGTCTCCTCCTGGTGGGGCATGCCTGGAACACCTCCCGAGGGAGGCGTCCAGGGGGCATCCGATGCAGATGCCCGAGCCACCTCAACTGGCTCTTCTCGATGTGGAGGAGCAGCGGCTCTACTCCGAGCTCCTCCCGTGTGACGGAGCTCCTCACCCTTTCTCTAAGGGAGCGCCCCGCCACCCTGCGGAGGAAGCTCATTTCGGCCGCTTGTATCCGGGATCTTATTCTTTCGGTCATGACCCAAAGTTCATGACCATAGGTGAGGGTAGAAACGTAGATTGACCGGTAAACCGAGAGCTTCGCCTTTCGGCTCAGCTCTCTCTTTACCACGACGGACCGATACAGCGACCGCATTACTGCAGCCGCTGCACCGATCCGCCTGTCAATCTCACGCTCCATCCTTCCCTCACTCGTGAACAAGACCCCAAGATACTTAAACTCCTCCACTTGAGGCAGGAACTCCCCCCCAACCTGGAGGGAGCAAGCCACCTTTTTCCGGTCGAGAACCATGGCCTCAGATTTGGAGGTGCTAATCCTCATCCCGGCTGCTTCACACTCAGCTGCAAACCGCTTGGACGATCGCTTTCACAGCTGTCCTGTCTGCTCCAGAGTTCACGCAGACCAACATGGCGGCTCGTTTGGAAACTTTCTCTTATTTTACAAAAATAGTTCACCGAAAGGTGTTTCTGAAAACATTTTAAGCGAGAAATAAGCTATGCAGTTGCTGAATCTGTCTTTATTTTAGATCGACAACATTCAGTTTAGAAGATTTTTGCGAGAGTTCCCGAGGTGGTGAGTCGAGCCCGGCGCCTCTGATTAGCATAAATGCATTTATGCAAATGAGGAGCGGCCAACTCGCGCGCCGTCTCTCGACATTCGCCGCAACGCTACCAGAATCAGGGTGGAAAAGAAAAAAACGGCCCCCCTCCGTTTCGTGATCGTTTTCGTGTGGACGAAAACGCTGACGTCATCGCCCCACTCCTCGACCCTCGAGCCTGACTTCTTCCCCCGCGACGTCTCCTAACAACAACGGCGGCCTCCGTGCTCGTAGCAGATATTCTGCTCGTCTGTACGTCGGCGTTTCAAGGCCGCTGTATGAAAAAAAAAATGGAGCCGAGAGAGGGGGGGCGATATTCCGGGAAAAAAGCTACTTTATTACGATGCTAACAAACAACCGCTAGCTAACTTCCCATGAATGTAGGCATTTATTTGTCTAATTAATCCTTCCCAACATTTGACAACGCCTAGTCAAGGTCCTTAGGGTGACGGCTGTTGGTGCTTATTGTTGGTTTTATTTATACGGGCCAAATTGTCATCTTATGGGTGTTTATTGATCGAGTGGTCGGGCGGAGATTAGCCGTCTCACGTGTTGCCATAGCAACGGCAAACATCCGGTCACGCTCCGTCTCTTCTTCTGCATTTTTGTAGCAGAAACAGCGCCGCATAAGGGCCTGGAATATGTACTACAGCGCGCTGAGTCGTTTTCAGTGGATTCATGTGGACGCAGATTTTCTTGAAACGACGCCAAGGCAAAACGGAGAAATGTTTGTTTTGCTTCGTGTGTACGGGGCCTCAGTTTGGCAGTTTGGTGGATCGCCTGTGCCAAGATGGGTGTGGCAGCGCAGCAGGGGGAGGCGTCACAGATTCAGCTTGGAGTAGCGGAAGTTTGTGGCAAAAAGCCTCGCTGAAAGCCCGCCAGCTCCAACCTGGGGCCTGTACTACGAAGCAAGTTCAACATACCCAGGGTATCTTTCAGAGATCCAGCTTAAGTTACCCTAACAAAGGCAATCGGAGATAAGCGGTCACACGAAGCTGGTTATCACTCGTTAACTCAACCCAGGGTTTACCTGTCCAGCTATGAGCGCGTGCACATGAAAGAGGCGGCGTTTGCGGAATTTGACCAATCACAAACATGGATCAGTCTACGGCAGCGGAGCAGCGTATTTCACGTACGAGGAGCGAACCGTAATCTTACAGAAATACGAAGAAGTTAAACATATAATGCAGGCAAAAGGCAACAGTTTCATCTGCCAAATGCAGGAAGGACAGCTGGCAAAAACTCGCTGACTGTGTGAATGTGTAAGTCGGATTAATAGTATAATATAACTGCCCCATCATAAGGGCACTAGTAGATCTGACTGATTAATTTGTCACTCTAACTTCGCTGATAGCTTAGTGGTAGAGTTACCGACCCATGTTACGGGGCTCCTTACAGCGGCGCCGGCGGTGTAAAACGGACTTGGGAGCAAATCAAATAAATATAAAAACATATTTCAAAGTGGTAAGTAGGCTGTATGTTGACAAAGAAAAGTCTTTCCCTCCGATGAGAATCTGTATCTCTCATATAAAACATCGTCAGGGACAGAAAAAGGGGTTTGCCGGTCTCTGTACACTCTATAGTTCTCTCACGATCCACCGAGCTTCTTTCTTTTTTATATCGGCGCACCAAGACAGCTGATTGGTCAGTAGGCGGTGTGTTTCTCCACGTTGATCTCTTATCAGGAACATAACCTGCTCCGGAGCAGGTTAGCTCCACAGCGTAAGTTACCATGGCGATCTACCCCGGTAAGAAGTGAACCAGTGTCGTAGGACGGAAAACCCAGGGTTAACGCTTAAGTTACCTCACTAAGCACAAATCCTACTACGTAGTACAGACCCCTGGTCTACTCTCAGTGCAAGACGCAAATAAAGTCCATTCATTCAAGGCGAATCGCAGCTGGCTGAGTGGAAGTTTGGCTGACGGCGTGCAGTACGCACACGTCGCCGAGACCTCACAGGCAGGTTTCCACAGTTCCAGGCACATTTAAATGCAATAAATAATCACAACAAACACTATTTAATAACTAATTGAATCAACACGTGCATGTATATCTATATAGATTGTCTCGTCACATCTGACGTCAGATCAAAGGCGGATGGCACGCGTAACGGAAACTCAGCCTCTCGGACCAAAACATCTCCCTCTCTCTCTCCTGTTTTTTTATAATATCGGCATTGTTATTAGTAGGCGCGTTTCGAATCAAGCATGCGCATGCATTTGCCTCGCAAAACAAGGCATTCTGGGAAAAAAACGTCACAAATGCTGGTGATAACTTCCCTTTGCGACATGTCACATGACTTTAAAAACTCGCGATATCTCCAGGGTACCTCCCTTCGCATGATTTTCTCTGCAGATGGTCTGAAATAAGTGCGGACATAAAACACTCCCCTCAACGTTGCCCTAGTTGGTTAGAATTATCACGTGGTATTTCCCACGTGAGAAAATTCCTCAGCCTCCGTCAACAACAGGCCTTCAAATGCCTCGGCTCGAGTTCGACTTTAATTCGACTTTTTTTCGACATGATAACATTAGGGGGAATACGATCTCAAAGAAAACATATTTAACTGAAAAAACACTGTCAAGAATGATTTTCTCTATCTACTGCTGTGTCGAGATGCAGATATCCAATCATGTCGGGACGTCTGATTAACGTCGGGCAGGCAGGTTGATTTGACGTCTATCTGAGGGGCTGAAATGACCAACGTCATTTAGACGTTGTTTCAACGACATATCAATGCACGAATGCTAAAAAACTATTCTAAACTAGAAAATGCATTTCCTGCAGAAAATGCGTGGAAATGCTTTAATGCTGAAGCAACACTGGGAAAAAAAAAGCTGAATATTTGAAGAAAATATTAAAAAAGCTGAATATTTGAAGAAAATATTAAAAAAGCTGAATATGTGAAAAGTATCATGAAGCTGAAAATGTGCAAAATTATGAAAAAAGCTAAATATTTGAAAATAATATTAAGAAAGCTTAATATCTGCAAACGTATGAAATAAGCTAAATAGCTGAACAAATATGAAAAACCTGAATATTTGAAAAGAATATGAAAGGCAAAAAAATGTTGAAGACAAGTTGAAATGTCCTTAAAGAGCTGAACATTTTAATATTTGAATGTTCTTTTTATTTGTAGTATTAGTAGGGTACTAATAGAAGTAGAAGGAGTAGTATCAGTATTAGTAGTAGTAGAAGCAGTAGTACTAGTAGTATGAGTAGAAGTAGTAGTAGCAGTAGTATTAGCAGTAGTTCTAGTAATATTAGTACAAGTATTATTAGTATTAGTAGTAGTAGAAGTAGAAGTATTAGTAGTAGTAGAAGTACTAGTAGTAGTAGTCCTACTACAAGTAGTGGAGGTAATATCTGTAGTAAACTAGAAGTAGTACTAGTACAAGTAGTGGACATGGTATCAGTAATAGGCTAGTAGCAAAGGAGTAGTAGTACTAGTAAAAGTTCAAGTAGTGGACATAGTATCAGGAGTAGAAGAAGTAGTAGAAGTACTAGTACTACTACAAGTAGTGGAGGTAGTATCAGTAGTAGTAGAAGTAGTACCGGCTTCTGGCTTTACTACACTGCAGACGCTTTTCCTCTTTGCTCTCACCCCTGCCTGCGATTTTCTGCTATTTTTTGCTATCTGCTTCTCCTCAATAAGAAACAAAGAGCAACAGCTCCTGGATATTTACAAAACCAGTGGGATTATATTTTCTTTGAGATAAAACGGGCATTTTTCGATATTTTTATGACTTCCTCAACGCTACGCAAGGAGGCCTACCAAACAAGATAAGCCTGAGCCTGCTAAAGGTAATTAGCAGAAGATGCCTCCCCTCTCTACGGAAGATTACCATAAACTCCTACAGAAGATTTTACTGCTGGAAACAAAAATGAATCGGTTAGAAGTAAATGTAGAAGTGAATGGACTTTGTGGGAACAACACCACTCTAGCACTGACTCAAAACAGTGGACAGGAGCATGCTAGAACACAGCTAACTAGCTATAATGAAGCTATGAAGAAACGGGAGGATCCTGTACACGGTAATAAATCTACCAGCGATAATCCTCCCTGGAACACACTTGGTGCGAAGCCAAAGAGAAGACCATCTCCCTGTGACATGGGAAAACGGATATCTGGCAGGACCCAGCGCCCCGATATCTGTGATCTGACCGGCTGGCCTGCGTTACCATCTCCATCCAGGCACAGCGTCTCCTCAACCCCACTGCCTTGTAGGACACAGCAGCGGACAGCTGGGGAGAGGAGAGCTACCAAGAAACCTCCCCAGCAAACAACTGTTCAACTGAAGAACAGGTTTGCTCCACTGCTGCAGGACCATGGATCCCCCTCTGATTGCCTGGATAACCCCCCACCACCACGCTTCAGGGTAAAACCTGCTAACTTAAAGCCACAGAGAAAGCTAACGACAGGGCCTGAAAATCTGATTGTGGGTGACTTTTCTGTAAAAGATATGAAAAGCAGTAATAACATCAAAGTACTCTGCTTTCCGAAGGATACGGTGTCTGATTTGGAAAAAAGAATCCTGGAAATTGTGGCTGCACACCCAACTGTGAAAAATATCATACTGCACATTGGATTTCATGACATTGAACCTACCCCCCACCCTTCTCAGATTATCAACAACGTCGAAGGAGGACTGCATGTGGATCCCTCCCCCACCCCCCCCCAAATCCCAATCCAGGTCTTCATCATTCTCCCTCCCTCCAATAAACCTTTCTCTCCCCTCCTGCCCCTTGGAATTCCAGGCGCTACCCCCACATACCCCCCGCCCTACTCAGACCCCCTCTCCCAAGACTGCAACTAAGTGACCAAAATCCAAGACCCCCTCTTCCGAGGCTGCAACTAAGTCACCAAAAACCAAGACCCCCTCCTCCAAGACTGCAACTAAGTCACTAAAATCCAAGACCCCCTCTTCCAAGGCTCCAACTAAGTCACTAAAACCCAAGACTGCAACTAAGTCACTAAAATCCAGGACCCCCTCTTTCAAGACTCTTCCCTTATGGCCACCTCTTCCCTTATAGCCACCCCCTCCCCACCCTGACAGCAGCCCTGAATATTACTGAGACAGAAAAGGGTTCAGCAGTAGACCGCATTATCAGCTGGACCCAAGGTCGCCTACATCAAAACATGGCACCTTCTGCATTCCTGTTGTGACTACTAAGAGAGTAAACATTGGGAAACTTGAACACACAGCTAACCTAAACAATCTCATTCCTGTTCTCTCAAAATCAAAGTCAACCTCAAAGCCTGTCAGTAACTCCATCAGGATGGGTCTGCTAAATGTTAGGTCTCTTCATAACAAATCATTTTTAGTCAATGATTTTATTACCACTTCTAAACTTGGTTTTATGTTTTTAACTGAAACATGGCTAGAACAAAATAACAGTGCAAGCATTCTGATCGAGACAGCACCCCCCAACTATAATTTTATTGATGTTTGTAGATCTGGGAAAAGAGGTGGAGGGGTTGCTGCTATATTTAAAAATACATTTCAGGGGAAACAGTTGCACTTGGTGTTTTTCCATCATTCGAATATCTTTGTGCTGTGTTGAAATGCTCTCCCAGAGTTCTCCTGTTAATTATTTACAGGCCACCTAAATATTCATCACATTTTTTCGATGATTTTACTGAATTATTGTCTAGCATCTCCACTGATTTAGACTGCCTAGTTATAACCGGTGACTTTAATTTTCATATTGATGATTTGAATGACAAGGTTGCAAAGGAACTTTTTAATATTTTAGACACATTTGACCTTTCTCAACATGTGAAAGAGGCTACTCATTGTAAGGGACACACCCTGATTATCACAAAAGGTCTCCATGTTGCTGAGGTTTTTGTCACTGATCCTTCATTGTCTGACCACTTCTGTTTTCTTTAATATTTCTTTCATTCCTGACACACAAACAGAATCAAATAAGGTGAAAAAGCGGTACATCAATGAACATGCCAATGTACTCTTTAAAAATGCCATATCCTCGTTACCACCTCTAAACCCATGTCATGCTGATTATCTTGTAAACACAAAATTCTGAATGTCATAACACAAATACCAGCTAAACTCCATTCCACGCAGAAATGCAATGAGTTTGCATTCTTTTATACTCATAAAATTGAAGGCATCAGACGCGACATCAATATCTCAAACAAAAAAGTTGGATCACCACCCTGTTCAGGCAAAAGTAACACAGCAATCATGACAAGCTTTAATGCCATAGACTCTAAAACTCTAGTGGAAACGGTGACAAATCTAAAATCATCCACCTGCTGCCTTGATGCTTTACCTACCAACTTTTTTAAGAATGTTTTTGACTGCCTATCAATAGACGTATTGCAAATAGTTAATAACTCCATTCAATCAGGCAATTTTCCAAAGGCCTTCAAAACTGCAGTCATTAAACCTCTTCTAAAAAAGCGGAGCCTAGATGCCTCTATTATCAACAACTACAGACCAATTTCAAATCTACCCTTCATAAGTAAAATAATTGAGAAAGTTGTCCTCCAACAACTAAATCACTTCCTGGCTTCAACTGGCTGCCACAACAACTTCCAGTCAGGATTTCAACCTTTTCATAGCACCGAGACGACCCTTATTAAAGTTGTAAATGACATCCGTCTTAACACAGACTCTGGCAAAACTTCAATATTAATGCTATTAGACCTCAGTGCTGCATTTGACACTGTTGACCACTCAATACTCTTGGACAGGTTGGAAAACAGGGTGGGGCTCTCAGGCACAGTCTTAAGCTGGTTCAAGTCATATCTGCAAGATAGGAACTATTTTGTTTCCATTGGCGACTTTGTATCAGAACCTTCCAATGTAACGTGTGGTGTCCCCCAAGGTTCAATCTTGGGGCCGACTTTATTCAACATCTACATGCTCCCACTAGGACAAATCATGCAAAATAATAACATTGACCACCACTGCTATGCCGATGACACCCAAATCTATGTAGCACGATCACCAAACGACTATCGCCCCATAGATCTTCTGTGCCAGTGCATTGAGCAAGTCAAAGACTGGATGTGCCAAAACTTTATACAATTAAATGAGGACAAAACTGAGATAATTGTTTTTGGTGCTAAAAAAGAAAGGTTTAAAGTAATTCAACACCTTCACTCTCTGTCCCTGAAAACCTCACACAAAGCCAGAAATCTTGGGGTTATTATGGATTCTGATTTACAAGTAACAAAATCAGCCTACTATCACCTAAAAAATGTAGCAAGACTTAGAGGGCTCATGTCAGCTCAAGACTTAGAAAAACTTGTACATGCCTTTATTACTAGTAGGCTAGACTACTGTAATGGTCACCTTGCAGGTCTTCCGAAAAAAAAACTGTCAGGCAGCTACAGTTTGTTCAGAACGCTGCTGCTAGAGTTCTTACAAAGACCAAAAAATGTGAGCACATTACACCAATTCTTAAATCCTTACATTGGCTCCCTGTATGTCAGAGGATTGATTTCAAAATCCTCCTGCTCACATATAAATCACTACATGGTCTAGGACCAAAGTATATCACTGATATGCTCCCACTGCATAAGCCTTCTAGACCACTAAGATCTTCTGAGACCAATCTGTTAGTGATTCCCAGAGTAAACAACAATCACAGGAGAGCATCATTTAGTCACTATGCAACAAATGGCTGGAAAAAACTTCCTGAAGATGTAAGACTTGCCCCAACTCTGACCACTTTTAAAACTAGACTGAAAACTTTTATGTTCACCATAGCTTTCTGCTAAATCTTTTAATGTCTGCACTGTTTGTAATTATTGCAAATATGTTTTTGTTCTCCTTTTTTTCTGTAATGCATTTTTAAATTTCCCTTTATTTTCTTATAATTCTTCTATTTTTTTTCACTTTGCTGTATGATGTGAAGCACTTTGAGTCTGCCTTGTGTATGAAATGTGCTATACAAATAAAGTTGCCTTGCCTATTACAAGTAGTGGACATAGTATCAGTAGTAGGCTAGTAGTGGTAGTAGTAGTAGTAGTAGTACTATTACAAGTAGTGGACTTAGTATCAGTAGTAGGCTAGTAGTAGCAGTAGTAGTACAAGTACAAGTAGTGGACGTAGTATCAGTGGTAGGCTAGTAGTAGAAGTAGTAGTAGTACTAGTACAAGTATGAGCAGTGGACATAGTATCACTAGTAGGCTAGTAGTAGAAGCAGTTGTAGTACTAGTACAAGTACAAGTAGTGGACGTAGTATCAGTAGTAGGCTAGTAGTAGAAGTAGTAGTAGTAGTAGTAGTAGTCAGACAGACAGAGAGTGAGACAGAGAGAGATAGACAGACATTTTAAAGTTTAAATGGAGTTTCTAGGTGAAAGTATGCCTGAGTAGAAGATGTATGACAAAAAAAAACTACAAATCCTGCTCCTGTCCGCTGCTCCTGTCCGCCAATCAGAGCACACCTGCTGTCACTTCTCAAGATCAAAGCCGTCACCATAGCACCATAGCAACGGCCCTCTGCGCGTGGGTAACTGTCTAAAGCCTGTCTCTATCGCTCCATTTCGGCTTCATGGAGGGTCAGAAAAAAAGCTTCCCACGCTCACACCGAATCTCCTATCGCCAAAATGTTCGCACCGTTAGCGCCACAAGACTCTGCTGAAGACACTGATCACTTTTATTTCTTCCTAGTGTCAGAAATGTGGACGCTAGGGCGAGTTATAAATGGACCTGCTTTCAGGTTTCTTTGAAAATCTGCTTCTCAATTCGTATTGCACTCAATGGGGAGAAAAACAGACGTGGCCGCGCTTAGAGGTTGCTAGTTCAAATTCTGTAAATCTCACAGACTTTTTGAGCACATTGTGAGAGACAGGACAAGTTTGTCTACAAAACTGGAAAATATCACGTCTGTGGAGTTTGGAAAGAGAAAAAATCTCAAGTGTTTTGGGGTGCTCTCACACTCTGAGCGATGATGTCACGCACTCTAACACGGAGAGTTCCGTGCTATACACACCCATTGAAAACTCAAAAAAAGTCTGAAAACAGCATCATATTTAAACACTGATCATTTAAAAACTGTAATAGATATCAAAATGTAAAGTAATAGCTGAATAGCTGAAGGTTTTGTGAATGTTTTAAAATTTGAATGACGTCTGTAGGTGGAAGTATGCAGACTGCCATGCTCAGGGCCGTTTCTGTCTGTTTGGGGGCCCTATGCAAGATGCTGTTCGGGGGCCCCTATTTTGTCAAACTACGATGGATAGATTCCTAACCCTTTTAGGTGATCAATAAAGATGCAACAATCTATTACATTTTAAGAGGAAAACAGGCTAGAGTCGTGAAAACCTCTAACAAATTAAAATCAAACATATTATGTTGACCCACCCTTGTAAGTTGAACTAATTATTATTATTATAAATTATAATACAAGCTAAACAATAGAGATCCTTGATAGGTCAATAAATGAAACTGATGAGTGTTCCTCAGTTTTCTTTTATTTTAAGTTAACATTAAACATGTAACATATATACACATAAATATATATATATATATATATATATAAAGAATATACATTAAAAAAACAAACCCAAAACTATAATAAATAAATAATTAAAGTTGTACAGAAAATGAAATAGGCCTCAGGTTACCAAGCAAAATAGATCATTAGCAAATATTCATACTATATTATTGAGTTATGTTATTAGTCTATGTTATGATAGAAATTCATAATCTGTTTTTACATTAACCCCTGCAATATACAGTACAGTGTTCCTTTAAAGCATGCATCCAATTTCAAAGTTGTCACTTTTAAGCAGTTTCAAAGAGTTATAAAACAAAGACAAATGACTGATGTGCACTATGTGATATTGAAGGAATATGTTAGTTTATATTTCACACAGTATTACAAAGTGGACTACTTGTCTAACTGATGATCTGGTCTTAACTTTTGTTCTCTGGGCAGACCTAACAGTCCTATATAGTATTGTTTACTTTATATTGACTTTAATTTGCGTTATTATGATTCTTTTGAATAAAACAAATACATCAAAAACATAACTAAACTGTAGGAATGTAGGTACATTTGTTCAAATTATATTGTCAAAATAAATATTCTAATAAATGTGGTAAAGAAAGACACAACTAGCTCAGTAGAGTTAATAATAATCCACTCAGAGCAATAATACACTGCTTCAATAGTCCAAAATAATCTACAATAGGCCTAATATGTATTAGTGTTGTTTAGCACACTTCACATTAGAGACGTATAAACTGAGGACGCACTAAAACAATCCTGAAGTAATGTTAAGTGGCAAATATTGGACAGCACAGGAGGTCTATGATGGAACAGCAGCTCCCCACTGGACGAGGATCTCCTCCATGTCTCCCGTTTGAGCAAACACTACAACTCACGGCCAAGCGTAAATCAGGCTTTCCGATTGGCTGTAAAAGCTGCTACGGGAGCCAATACGAATGTCCGATGCTCGCATAAACGTGACTGTATATGTCACTAGCAAGATGACGGATGAAAATAATGATCGATATACATAAACACAACGGAGAAATGCGCCAAGGAAACGAGGACACATCTTGTCACATCTCTACAACTTTACGCATTTGTTTTGTTGTCAGAAATAAATCGCTCACAAGCAGGCTACCGTTGTTTAGCCCCGTTTCTCTAGTTTAAGAGGAAATAAACCGCATGTTTCTAGCGCAAACCATTATGGAGTTATGACCCTCTAAAGACAACATGATCATTTGTAGCATATACGCCACAATGGGTCTACGAGGGTTAAGCTATCAGAAAAATTCGGCATTTAAGCTAGCCCCTCCACCCCACATAATGAAAAAAAACCTTACCTTTATCCTGCGAGCGTTTATCTTCTTCTAGTTTTTTCTTTTTTGGGCACCAGACGAATACGCTCGTTTGGACGCCATGCCGTGAATGACCTGAACCTACGGCTCTGCGCAATTCCCCTCCCCCTCCTAGTTTAGTAGTACTGGTCGTCATAGCAACGCGGCTTGGTAGACGGCACATCTGACCAATCAGCGGGCCAGGTGCCAGGTACTTTTCGCACCTTTTCCTTCGGGTCTTCCACAGGTATTGCAGCTGGCCTTGAAACTTAAGGGGGCCCCCTGGTGGAGCGGGGGCCCTATGTGCTCGCATAGTCCGCTTATAGCAAGAAACGGCTCTGGCCATGCTTTTCAAAGAGGAGCATGTTAAAGAGGTTTTTAGGCTGATCTCCATAGGAATGCATTGAAAAAAAAATATGGAAAAGGCTGAATATATGAAAAAGTATGAAAGGCTGAAAAAATGTTGAAGATGTCCCAGAAAGAGCTGAAAAAGCTGAACATTTTGATAGCTGAATGATTTTTGTAGCTGAAAGTATGCAGAAGCTAGAGGCGACCAAAAAATGTTCGGAAGAATAATAATAATAAAAAAAATAAATAAACAAAATGGCAGAACAGGATAACATAGGTTGGAAATGCTTAAAAGCATTTCCACCAATAATGGAAATATGTTCGTGAATTTAAGAAAATAATGTAGTATCATATTGGCAATGTGGGCTAAAATGTTTGTGATTCTAGCATCCATCTAGGAACTATTTTTCCTCGCTTAGTTAGCGCACCTAGAGGTTTCCTAAGCATGCGCAAGAAGAACTTTGCAGCGTCAGTTGACGAGGAGGAGAGAGACACCTGTGAAAGGTGAGTTACTAAAAGTACTGTAATTTGAAAAATGAAACGGTGTTTGGTAAGACATTATACGTTTATCAGTTGCATGTTAGAGTTTTGATTTTGTTGCTGTATCGTGTATTGTTACAGATAGCTGTTTTTTTGTTGCTTTTATCCGTAACGAGCGGCGGCAGCAGCCGAGTTAGCTGCCGTGTGAAACTAGCCCTGAGTTAGCTCACAGGCTACGTGAGGTGCTCGATGCTAAACCGAGCCGAACATCTGTGCAACTCTCGGTTTAGCATCGCTACAGAACCATAACACTTTAAGGGGCCGTCTAGACGGGCGAAAACTTTATTTTTTCTCGGTCTTCCTCGGCATTGTTTCAAGAATATTTGCATCTCGGATCCACTGAAAACGCTGTAGTTCATATGCCAGGCCTATAGGTGTCGCTTGACATACACCAAAAATGGGACGGAGAGACGGAGCATGCGCAGGTTTTCGCTCTATAATTTGTTCTTGCCATCTATAAAGTGCATTTAACATCTGAATAGGCACTCTGTAAAAATGTTTATTTTTTTCTTATGCCCTCTCTCCAGCTGCTGTGAAGAGATAGAGTCCAAAGGCCACAGATGCAGAAATAGAGAGTGTGATTCAGAACCACCTTAAACATGCCCCAGCAAGGAGCGGGGGCAAAGGGCAGACCCCCACAGGACTGCAATAAAAAGGAAGTCAATAAAACATTTGTTCCAATATACATGTTCGTTTTTTATTCCATTATTCAATAAATAGATAACTCGTTACATATATCTGGTCCTGAATGCTGTCTTTTTTACCTGAGATTAGTCCATGTACTACTTGTATTTTACAGTATGGGTGAACATTACTCGAGTATTTTTAACTTCATCACAGGTGAGTTTATGTACTATGAAAGTTTTGACCAGGTTCACCATTCCTGTGTTATTTTAAGTTGGCAAATGTGAAATTTGCTCGTGTTGTCTATTGGACTTTTTGACCTCTTTGCATTTTAAGGATGTTTTTGCTGAAATTGATAAGTTAATATAAATAGTTGCAGATTAGAGCATTGGGAATTGTATTTTGACAAAGGTTGATATACCGTCGGAACTACGTTGAAACGACGTGAATTGATGCCGGCCGTCGAAATGACTTTGGTCATGAGACAGACGTTGATTAGACGTCAAATAGACGTCACGTAGAGATGTTGAAAAGTCGTCCATACGACGTAATAATGACATAGATTCAAGTGGCCTGCTCTGTGAGCCGTTGATATGTCGTCGAAACGACGTGAATTGATGCCGTCGAAGAGCCGTCGAAATGACGTCGGTCATGGGACCGACGTCAGAAAAACTTTCATTTCAGCACCTCTGGTAGACGTTGAATCGACCTGCCTGACCTACATGATTTGACGTCAATTAGACGTCAAAATGTTTGCTGGGAGTGTTTGTGTTCATTCCCTTAATTTACAGTGATGATCTTGTCAAACTGTTAGCTAACCGTTAGCACATATGTACGAATGTGGCCAAAAACGTTACTACACCCAAATTCAAAACACTGTGGCAAGTCGTATCCGCCTCTGCCTCCGCCCCCTCCCCTCCAGACTCGAGGTTGCCAGAGCTGTTGGCGTATCCTCCGTCAGCAAGCTGGACGGCGGTTTGGGGAGAGACGCACACAATGATTAAGTGGATAAACGGTCCATGTACGTTGCGGCCATCCGACTTTCGTTTTGAAGTCAACAATCGCAAAACGGATAACGAGTCGTTTCCCGTTTTTCGCTTCAAAATAAAAGAACGAAAAACGGAAAAATGACTCGTATCCCGTTATTCGTTTTAAAAACGGAAAACGACTTGTTAACTGATATTAGATACTGTGTTTATGAATGGGATTCGGGGATGAAATAACAGTGCCATTTTTCATTCCAGATGTTGCCGTGGTCTACGTCTTTTTTACCCGGAAGGCGCTGTTATGCTGCGTCCATTATTCAATATATAGATAACTCGTTACATATATCTGGTCCTGAATGCTGTCTTTTTTTTTTATACCTGAGATTAGTCCATGTACTACTTGTATTTTACAGTATGGGTGAACATTACTCGAGTATTTTTTACGTTATCACAGGTGAGTTTATTTACTATGAAAGTTTTGACCAGGTTCACCATTCCTGTGATATTTTAAGTTGGCAAATGTAAAATTTGCTGGTGTTGTCTATTGGACTTTTTGACCTCTTTGCATTTTAAGGATTTTTTTGCTGAAATTGATAAGTTAATTTAAATAGTTGTAGATTAGAGCATTGAGAATTGCACATGTATACAGCACAAGAGATGTGATTGTCATAGAATGTATGGATGTGGTAATGCCAGTTATGTAGGCACTAGTTAAAACTAGATTTAGGTAAACATATTTTTAAATGCAATACATTACATGTGTATTTTGACAAAGGTTGATATGCCGTCGAAATATAATATGATAAGATGGGTATAATGTCAGAAAAACTTTAATTTCAGCACCTCTGGTAGACGTCGAATCGACCTGCCTGACCGACGTCAAATAGACGTCAAAATGTTTGCTGGGGAGTAGACCAGAGGGGTATTCCGCCAAACTCGCTAATTAAAGCGACGCTTACCTGGTTAAGCCTGGTTAGAACTAACGTCAACTTCCACTTGCGTCTAAACCCATTCCATTAACGCATTTCAGCCGCGCCTTGTTGAGGCTTATTCAAGCGAGGCTAACGTTGTTGTGTGTTACGCACGTTCACGGGATATGAAGCCAGACCAGAACCGTGAATGTCGAATCATCGAGAAAATGGCAGAAAAGACCAGAGAAAAAATTATTGATGGAACTGTACCAGGAGTACAAACCCATCATAACCAAAAAAGGGAATACTGTAGTGATAAATAAAAATTGCGAGGCAGCTTGGGCAAGAATTGCCGAGCGATTAAATACGGAAGTACCGTTAAGAGTAACATGTTATAATATAATACTGACAATGATTTCTCAAACGTGAGGATAGGGAAGAGGTCACGCGTCGGCCTTGCATGTGGCCGGCCACGGTTCAATTCCCGACTATGGAACTTTGTGAAACATCTTTCTTTGGCCGGAACTCTCTCTCTCTCTCTCTCTCTCTCTCTCTCTCTCTCTTTTTTTTTAGATAGGCCTAGTAAATGCATCTACATTGACCAACTCATTTATCTAAACAATTCAATGAACACATTCAATGAACTTATTAATGAACTCACCTGAAAGGAATTTATGTGGCTGAAAATTGCATGCAGCAATGCCTTTGTCATTGGGATCTATATCATGTTATTAATAATAACATATTTATGCCTATCATGTTTTTGCAAGTTATATTTGGGTTTTGGGGAAATTGTATGACATATTTATCATAGTTAAGGTAAAATGTTGGTCTAATTCTCTGATCAAAAGACAATTATACAGGCAAAAAAAACAAAAAAAAAAACACATGAAATGTCCTCACCAGGATGTGAACCTGCGATGCCCACATCCGAGGGCAGGTGCAACACCACTCACCCACCTGGGAGCTTTAGACAATGATATGGCCAGTCGTTCTTAAACAAAATAAACGATTTATTCTAATTTTTTAATTGCAAGCATGTATTCTTAGACCCTTGATGAAAATATAGTCTGTTTGTACTTAATTTATGGAATTTTGGTCATTTTTGGTCTTTCACGTGACGAAATCACGAGGACTAGGCTTGGCGGAACCTTCTGCTGGTACAGTTGTTTCCGACAGACGGACTTCTCTGAAACCCCCGCTAAAGTAAGCCTGATGGTTAGCCTGCCCCGGAGCAGGCTAGTTTGGTCGGATAAATTCCCATGGTTACTTATCGGAGAGCGGGTTGAAACTTGCATTACGCCGGCTCCGCCACCCTGCACCGCCCTACGCTGCGCCACGAAACTAGGGCCCTTAGTCTTTAGTACCATGATGCGTTTGGCCACGGCGGAAAAAAAATTGCCTTTTTTAACATCGATTTGGCCCGTTCCAACAACGATTTATACCTTAAGACTGATGTCCTCACCTCCATGCCAGCTGCTCCCCCTGCACTGTGGCCTCCTAATACTAGTCTTAATTTACCAGAAATTAGAAATGAAAATTGTAGGTTAACACAGCATATCAAAAAACAAACTTTATTTAATTAACATAGGCTGCCTAAGGGTGCGATGCGTAGCATGCATCGGCACGATTGCCCCCCACAGGGGGTCCCCCTACCACTTTGCACTCACACTGATCAGCCCAAACGGGCCTTTGCCCGATTGCCGGTTGTACATACGTCATCACGTCCTAATACTACACACGCATGGCTTGATGTTGTTTTGAAGGACCGCCATATCTGCATATATTTCGAGTAAACAATCGACCTGCATCAGGGCATGTGAGCACGAGCGGATCTGTGGGAGCAGGCAGCGCGAGTGCAGCCGATTTTGGACAGAGACACAGCCGAATTTTTATTATAAATGTAGCAGTTCCGGTTCCGCTCACACCACGAGTCTGAAGAGCAGCTTATCAAAATACAGTGTCAACTTGCCGAGTTTTCAAAGTAGAAAGCGACATCGTGGTGGTTCATCAGAACAACATCAAGCTCGTAAAGTACACGAAGATCGTAGCGGGGGCGCGTATTGAGGATTGCTGTAGCCGCGCGTCTACACTGCTGCGCGGAGATGAGAGAAGGCAGCTCATATCGGCCACTAACGGCCAGCATGTTTTAATGTTTTTTCCACTAAAAGGGCCAGTAAATATTCATTCGCGGGCCGAATAGACCCAGCTCCCAACCCATCTTAGAATAGATTAACGGCAATATTTTTTTTATCGCCCGATAAGAGTCTCGTGTTAACGCGGCACGTTAACGCTTATAAGGCCCACCGCTACTAATTACTCTCAAGTATTTTTGTGTAGTTTTAAATGTCGGCGCGGATGTGTGTGAAAGATGGTTAGAGACGCCAAGACCTGCCTTACGTTGCTTCTGATTGGTTTATATTGTGTGGTGCCTTCCGTGGTTGGTTAGATTTAGGCACAAAGGACTGATGGATTGGTTATCTCGGTCAGTCAATCAGAGTTACTCGAACTACGGCAAGCATCGAGGATTATCATGAAAAAAAAAATAGAGTATTGAATGGGGAAATCTTAGCGTGAGAAGTGGCGTGTGGTGTGAGAATGGGTCAAATTGCGTGACTGTCACACTCTAAGCGTGAGGCTTGGCAGCCCTGTCACTAAGAGTCAGATGACAGTCATACATATCATTACCACTGTAGGAGCAACAGCTCCATGATTCTCGAAATTAAGTCAATTGATGAACAAAAGATGAACTATTCTCTCCAGATGAGAAGAAACTCAGGGCCAGATCACTCGACTGACCTAGGATGGAATGTGAGGCCTCTTTATGGCCTTAAAAACAACATTTCTACGCATCTCCAAAGGTCTGGGGAGGACGCAGACCTTGGAGACACCAGACTTTGACGGACCTAAACACAACTGGAAACTGAATAACACCTTTATTTGACAGAGAGCCCTGATTGAAGTGTAAAGGATAACACCTTATCTCTTCCTCACCATTTGCTCCCAAGTCATGTTGAAGACCCCTTTCTCCTCTCTGGGAGTCATAAACGAACAAACTGGTCTGTGAAAACGACCTGGGGCCTCATGTATCAATGTTGCGTACGCACAAAAACGTGGCGTACGTAATTTTCCACGCCAACGTTCAGATGTATCAAAAGTGAAATGAGCGTGGAAATGTGCGGTGTCCCACGCCAGCTTCATGGCTGGCGTACGCACATTTCTACAGCTATTGTTCCTTTGGCGACACTCTGAGGTGATGCTGGGAAACTGTTAATTATGTGAAAACATTTAGTCCTCAGCACATCAGAGACACATTAATGGACAACTAACACACACGTGTTTGCAATCATATGGATGAATATAAAAGCATGCGCAAAGTGATGAAAAAATGGCATTAACAATGGCAGCCTTGGCCTTGTTAGAAGACATCGCAAACGGTAACATCAGACGTGAGAGGGTTTTTAGAGAACGGGAGGATATGTTAGCAAATGACGACAACTGGCTCATGAGTCGTTTTAAGTTGCCGAGGCCAGTGTTACTGGAGCTGTGCGCAGAGCTGCGGCCGGCCCTAGAAAGAAACACAGCCAGGAGCCAGGGGTTGTCCATGCCCACACAGGTGCTGACCACTCTGGGGTTTCTGGCAACAGGAGCCTTCCAGAGGGAACTGGCCGATCGGTCAGGAGTGTGCCAGTCCACTCTGAGCTGAGCCATGCCAGCGGTGTGGGACGGGATCATAAGAATGTCATCCAGGTACATCAAATTCCCATACAATGCTGTTGAACAGGCCAACATTAAAGCGCAATTTGCAGCAAGAGCCGGTTTCCCTAATGTAATCGGAGCTATTGACTGCACACATGTTGCTGTAAGCGCCATCACAGGATGAATTTGTTTTTGTCAACAGGAAACATTTTCATTCAATAAATGTTCAAATAATATGTGATGCGCAAATGCAGCTCACCAACATCGTGGCAAGGTGGCCTGGTTCAACACATGACTCATTCATTCTTACTAATAGCATGGTTGGTAACAGGCTGGAGGCTGGCACGGTGCGCGATGGGTGGCTTCTCGGTGAGTAAATGTATCCATGTAATTGCGCCCCGAATGTAAACCAGCACAACGCCCATTTGGGCACGTGCATTCAAATATGTGCATTTGTTTTTCCCTGGTGAAAATAGAGCGGCAGAGCTATCTAACAAGCCCTTTATTGTCTCCTTGTGTTCAGTATTTGTGTCGATAAACACGTGCGTAAAGTTGGAAATGTCACACTGCAGTAGCCACGGCGCACTTCTGCAGTCATTAATATATATAATAATATAATATATAATATATTAATATCCTTCTGTCCCCCCGCCCGTTGCAGTCACGCTTCGGCGGTGGGCCGAAATCCTCCTCTTCACCTCCACCTTCACGTCGGACCATTTCTTTTTTAATTCAGGGATTGTGCGCTGCTCCGACCCCACAGCGCTCACTGCCTCACACACACGCTCCCACTCACATTTCTTTTTTTTGTGTTTATGCCTGATGAGAGGCTACCAAATAATACTGGTCTTCGAGTCTCGACTTGGTTTAAGAGCGTTTCGAGTTCAGACTCGGTGAAGTTGCGCTTCTTCCCTTTACTCATTTTCTAGATCTGATGGTGCAGAGAGGGGAATCCCTGGTGCAGGCCCTATTTAAAATCATTTGCATATTTAAATGGGGGCGTGGACAGGGAGGAGTTTAGCACTTCTACATGTGCGCTTAATTCCACGTTGATTGGGATCTACAAAGGAAAAGTGCTTGGATCCATGCGTACGCACACTTTGATACATCTGATTTTTTTTGTGCGTACGACAGTTTCTGGATTCTAGCGTACGCCATGTTTCAGTAGGAAATCCACGCAATTCTTAGTACATGAGGCCCCTGGTCTGCTGACCTGCAGAGAAAGGTCACATGAACTCAGCTAAGGA
The DNA here is from genome assembly GCA_029853015.1 of Chelidonichthys spinosus. Lineage (NCBI taxonomy): Eukaryota > Metazoa > Chordata > Actinopteri > Perciformes > Triglidae > Chelidonichthys > Chelidonichthys spinosus. The sequence goes on along the minus strand of CM056832.1, from coordinate 2,430,557 downwards.
AATCATGTTCAAATTTAGACCAAACCAAGAAAAGGATGAGATATATGTTCAACATTAGTTTAAAACCATCCATAATAATCATTGAGGAATTATAAGCATACTGGCGAACTTCCCGTCGTTCTACGCCGAAGAACAGAGAAGTTACCAAAAATGCTAAAATGGACATTGTCATTGTAATGGACTTACTACTGCACTCACGCAGTCAGAGGGAAAATATGTTTGCTCATTAATCTGCCTGCATCATCGAGGACAAAATGCTTGCTAAGTTACCAAACTTGTTTGGGCTAACTTGATAGGTTTGCAATTATGTGTTGGATCAAAGTTCCTTTCAACTCCACCAAAAATATTTAGTTGAAAATGATTTGTACAGAGAAATGTTTCATTTGTTTTGACCTATCATTCTGTGTGAGCACTATATGCAATGTGTTAGAAGGAGCCAACTTTGAACCTAAGGGTGAGATTGTGTGTGATCAGCATATTAAATATACATTTAGGGAATCACATTACGAGTGGTTCTATTGGAGGCCCTCCTGGACCGACCCCTCCTCAGGATTGGGTTCAACTTAAATCACGGCCCCTGCGTGTAGCATAAAGACAGAGCCTTTCCAATAGCTCGTCTAGTCGGGTAGAGCAGAGTAGAGTAGGGTTGGAGAGTGGGTCGAGGTCAAAGCTCACGCTTGGCTGGCTCACCCCCTTTGCTTCATTTTCTTTCCTTTTCCCTTTTTCGCCGTTCATTCTCCTTTTTGCATTTTTCGGGAATTGTTACTATCAGTAACATTTTTACTCTTAACCACTAAGATTCCCTACGAAGATCACTAAGTATTATGAGTTATCCAAGATTCAACGTCACGCCACCGGTCACTCCCAGTAGCAGCAACCCGAGGCAGAGATGGCCTCCATACCAGACGAAGAGCTACAAAACCACTACAGAGCGGCGCTCACGGCCCCGAACCATCCCTCGGCAGACGGCCTGCAAACGGCAGTGCCCTAATTCACCGACGGGAAGAGTGACTGCTTGGGGTTCAGAGGAAAAGCTGAGACCACGCTGCAGTACGTAAGACCGACACAGTTTACACTCAGTTGGTGACCAGAGTTGAAGCGTACACTGTAAGAAAAAAAAACATAAAAAAACGGTCAATGACTGGCAGCTACAGCTGCCAACCAAAAACCGTAAAATTAAAATAAAATATCCTAATTCAAATAAAGTGCAAAAACATTACTATTACAGAAAATTGTATTAAATGTTCTGCAGAAAACCTTTTAATAAAGTGAAAAGTTCTGCAGGAAAATACCGTTATTTTACAGATTTTTCTTCAATTTTTATGATCAAACACCTTTAATAATGTGAAAATGCTAAAAGATCAGCAGAAAATACTGTTATTTTACAGATGTTTCCTATTTTGTTATGATCAAACACCTTTAATAAAGTGACAATGCTAAAAGTTCTGCAGAAAAATAGTTATTCTACAAATATTTCTTAATCTTTTTACAATCAAACACCTTTAATAACAGTTAAAAAACACCTTAAAAAACAGTCAAATGACTGGGCTGCCAAACAAAAGCCCTAAAATGAAAGTAAAATATCTATAATAATACATCTAATTCAGATTAAGTAACATTTTCATTTTGCATGGTTCTGCATAAAAATACCACTATTCTACATATTTTTTTTCTATATTCTTACAATCAAACACCTTCAATAAGTGTGTTACATGCTTAATATTTAATTATTTAGTTTTTGTAATATTACAGTTTTAATGTAATACAGTCTGCGCGGTGGTGTAGTGGGTAGCACTCTCGCCTCACAGCAAGAGGGTCCTGGGTTCAATTCCCGGGTCGGCCCGGGTTCCTTCTGTGTGGAGTTTGCATGTTCTCCCCGTGTGAGCGTGGGTTCTGTCTGGGTTCTCCGGCTTCCTCCCACAGTCCAAAGACATGCAAGATGGGGATAGGTTAATTGATGACTCTAAATTGACCATAGGTGTGAATGGTTGTTTGTCTCATGTCGTCCCTGTGATAGACTGGCGACCTGTCCAGGGTGAACCCTGCCTTCACCCAATGACAGCTGGGATCGGCTCCAGCCCCCCCATGACCCTGAATACAGGATAAGCGGTAGAAAATGGATGGATCCTGCAAGCTGTCGAAAATCTTTTAAACTGACCGTTGTCGATCTAAAATAAAGACAGATTCAGCAACTGCATAGCTTATTTCTCGCATAAAATGTGTTCAGAAACACATTTCGGTTGACCGGTTTTGCTGACCGAAATTACGATAACGTTAGTTAAAGGTACAATATGTAAGAAATCTAAAGCAACTGGCCGTAAAATCTTCCTAATATAGAGAGTCAGGAATAATGATCATATAACATACTGAACTCACCAACAACAACAGTACAGCCAAAATATTCGCATTTAAAAAAATCTTTTGCGGACCGCAAATTATGTTTGTTTTGAAAACATGTTTTGGCACGTGGCGCCACCCACTGGCGTTTACAAATCATTGCAGTCAGTAGAGTCTCAGCTGCCGAGCAACCACGGGTTGCCAGTTTCGACTGAGCTACAATGGCGGAGGCAACAAAACCCAAAAGAGCCAGTTGAAAGCTGAGAGGAATTTGAAATCGAATACAGGATTGGCTACTCTTCTCCTAGACAGGTAAGTTGAGCTTGGCTAACTAAGTTAGTATCGTAGCTTGATGGGGATGGACATTTTGAATACTTTGAACTGTCGAGTAACGTTATTCATTTCGATCATAGAAACAAACGTTAGCAGCGCCTTCCGGGTAAAAAAGACGTAGACCACGGCAACATCTGCAATGAAAAATGGCACTGTTATATCATCCCCGAATCCCATTCATAAACACAGTATCTAATATCAGTTAACGAGTCGTTTTCCGTTTTTAAAACGAATAACGGGATACGAGTCATTTTAACGTTTTTCGTTCTTTTATTTTGAAGCGAAAAACGGGAAACGACTCGTTATCCGTTTTGCGATTGTTGACTTCAAAACGAAAGTCGGATGGCCGCAACGTACACGGACCGTTTATCCACTTAATCATTGTGTGCGTCTCTCCCCAAACCGCCATCCAGTTTGCTGACTGAGGATACGCCAACAGCTCTGGCAACCTCGAGTCTGGAGGGGAGGGGGCGGAGGCGGAGGTGGATACGACTCGCCGCAGTGTGTTGAATTTGGGTGTAGTAACGTTTGTGGCCACATTCTTACATATGGCGCCTTTAACGGTTAGCTAACAGTTTGACAAGATCATCACTGTAAATTAAGGGAATGAACACAAACACTCCCGGCAAACATTTTGACGTCTAATTGACGTCTAATCAACGTCGGTCAGACAGGTCAATTCGACGTCTACCAGAGGTGCTGAAATGAAAGTTTTTCTGACGTCGGTCCCATGACCAACGTCATTTCGACGGCTCTTCGACGGCATCAATTCACGTCGTTTCGACGACATATCAACGGCTCACAGAGCAGGCCACTTGAATCTATGTCATTATTACGTCGTATGGACGACTTTTCAACATCTCTACGTGACGTCTATTTGACGTCTGGGTCATTCCGTGTCATTTCATCATATTTCTGAAAATCTTCCCACCTGACCATCTCAGAATGTCCTGAAAAAATTCAAGTACAAGACACACTTGTTAATAGGACAAATCCAAAATATTAGGTCTCTACTGTCAATAGTTTTCTCATGAAACATCATTGAATGAAGGGAAGTTTAGACGGTTTTTGGCATCATGCTCTGAAAATCCATATTTAAACAGCAATATCTGGAAAACTATCTCACCTGTGGCCTTCAAAATTTTTACAGAGTATATGTGTTACTAATAGCCTCCAGACATGAAATATCAGGGGTCTAGCTCAATGATAACCTAGTATGGTGGGTACCTAAAATGTGGCTTGTTGAAATAAAGTAGTACATTTGAAGAGTGGCTGAGCCCCCATTTTTGCAGATAAAAGACTTCTATCACTTCTGCCTCTATCTCTGGTGTTAGCTTAAACATTCTACAAAATATGGTCTCTCTTAGATTATTTGTTTCACAGATATTAAGGCTCAAATATGGAAGTAAACACATCTTTGCCCAACTTCAGAGTCATATTCCAAAAAACTGACAACACGTATCAGGTCCAACCTTACTTATTTTGAAAGATCATATTCTTGTTAAAATCATATTAAAAAATTGGGAGGGTGTTTTGTCGCAGTGATTTTTTAAAATCCTGATATTGGTGGGGTATTTGTGGCCAGTTTTGGTACTGCATGTCCTAACAGCCTACTAGTAAACATCACAGCAGGGCAATTCAATTGTGTTTTTTACCATTTACCAAAGACTTACATGTGACTAAATGCTACTGATAAATTTAGCCTCACGAAAACATTAAAATGTAGCACAGTTGTAGTTACAGAGGCAATAAGTCCTTGGATGTGAGTTGAACATGGTGAAAGCAGCTTTTAATGTCTTAAACCATGAACAAACATATGATAGCATAATATTGAAGACTGTACATTTAGTCATACTTTAAGTATATAAATTACACAACCAAATCAAATAATAATCTTAATTTTTTTCTCTATGCTCACCATGAGACAATATGTGAGTTATGATCAGAAATGGTGGATAGGAAGTATCAGATGTTTCAGAGCAAGATGAAGATGTACTGGTTCAGTTCATGCACCCACATGGCCCCGCCAAGAGTTTCTACTGGCCAAGAAGAGAAGACATGTGTAATGTCCCACTTCAGCATAGAATTGCAAGATTTGACGTTCCCTCTACAGAAACTGGGCGCATGTATGCCATCAAAAAAGATGAGCACAAAAGAGCAGAGATCTACATTAAACAATTTGTAAAGTGACTGCCAAATTAATGAATGTGACGAAGGAATTGGATCTAAAAGATGAAAAATGTGTGATCCCTCATAGTGAGCATAGAGACAAACTGTTATTCAATATCAAACTTTTGAGACTTTTCTATTGTAATGTAAAATCTTTATGCTCAAATTAAGATTATTTGATTTGGTTGTGTAATGTATGTACTTAAAGTATGACAAAATGTACAGTCTTCAATATTATGCTATGTTTGTTCATGGTTTAAGACATTAAAAGCTGCTTTCACCATGTTTAACTCACATTCAAGGACTTATTGCCTCCACAACTGTGCTACATTTTAATGTTTTCCTAAGGCTAAATTTATCAGACCAGACCAGAGATAGAGGCAGAAGTGATAGAAGTCTTTTATCTGCAAAAATGGGAGCTCAGCCACTCTTCAAATGTACTACTTTATTTCAACAAGCCACATTTTAAGTACCTACCATACTAGGTTATCATTGAGCTACACCCCTGATATTCCATGTCTGGAGGCTATTAGTAACAGATATACTCTGTAAAAAATTTGAAGGCCACAGGTGAGATAGTTTTCCAGATATTGCTGTTTAAAAATGGCTTTTCAGAGCATGATGTCAAAAACCGTCTAAAGTACCCTTCATTCAATGACGTTTCATGAGAAAACTATTGACAGTAGAGACCTAATATTTTGGATTTGTCCTATTAACAAGTGTGTCTTTGTACTTGAATTTTTTTCAGGACATTCTGAGATGGTAAGGTGGGAGGCATTTGATGAAATGACACGGAATGACCAGTCTAATCAACGTTGGTCTCATGACCGAAGTCATTTCGACGGCTCCACACCGGACCGACTGCCCGATTTGCGTCGGTAAATGACGTCGGGCTACTTAACATGGCCGACTCGAACAACGACATGGGCGGTTCACACCTATGGAACTACAGGCGACGCCATACGTTCCGCGCTTGCGCGAGATGTAATGTCTCCAAAACAACAGGCGGCGCTAATCTGTATTGTGGGCCAAAAAACAGAAAACCGGAAGTAGGCGGTCCTCTCTAGACCCCCTTCTTCGATTCCACTGGTTATCTGGTATGTTTACCATCGTCACTTCCGGGCTTCACTGATTCGCTAGTCAAGCTGCTAACCTCCACCAATCAGAATGGTAAAAGAATGACCGACTCGAATGGCGGATTACACATTTGAATCGGCTGAAATGAACGCCGACGTGGGCCGATTCGAGCGACCACACCAAGGAGACTCATGTCACGGTCCGGTGTGGGCCCGCCTTTAGAGGGCATCAATTCACGTCGTTTCAACGTAGTTCGGACGGCATATCAACCTTTGTCAAAATACACATGTAATGTATTGCATTTAAAAATATCTTTCCCTAAATCTAGTTTCAACTAGTGCTATGACAATCACAGCTCTTGTGCAAAGAGGTCAAAATGTCCAATAGACAACACCAGCAAATTTCACATTTGCCAACTTAAAATATCACAGGAATGGTGAACCTGGTCAAACCTTTCATAGTACATAAACTCACCTGTGATGAAGTTAAAAATACTACAGTAATGTTCACCCATACTGTAAAATACAAGTAGTACATGGACTAATCTCAGGTAAAAAAGACAGCATTCAGGACCAGATATATGTAACAAGTTATCTATTTATTGAATAATTGAATAAAAAACGAACATGTATATTGGAACAAATGTTTTATTGACTTCCTCTTTATTGCAGTCCTGTGGGGGTCTGCCCCTTGCCCCCGCTCCTTGCTGGGGCATGTTTAAGGTGGTTCTGAATCACACTCTCTGTTTCTGCATCTGTGGCCTTTGGACTCCATCTCTTCACAGCAGCTGGAGAGAGGGCATAAGAAAAAAATAAACATTTTTACAGAGTGCCTATTCAGATGTTAAATGCACTTTATAGATGGCAAGAACAAATTATAGAGCGAAAACCTGCGCATGCTCCGTCTCTCCATCTCGTTTTTGGTGTATGTTAAACGACACCTATAGGCCTGGCATATGAACTACAGCGTTTTCGGTGGATCCGAGATGCAAATATTCTTGAAACAATGCCGAGGAAGACGGAGAAAAAATAAAGTTTTCGCCCGTCTGGACGGCCCCTTAAAGTGTTATGGTTCTGTAACGATGCTAAACCGAGAGTTGCACAGATGTTCGGCTCGGTTTAGCATCGAGCACCTCACGTAGCCTGTGAGCTAACTCAGGGCTAGTTTCACACGGAAGCTAACTCGGCTGCTAGCCGCCGCTCGGTTACGGATAAAAGCAACAAAAAAACAGCTATCTGTAACAATACACGATGCAGCAACAAAATCAAAACTCTAACATGCAACTGATAAACGTATAATGTCTTACCAAACACGGTTTCATTTTAAATTACAGTACTTTTAGTAACTCACCTTTCACAGGTGTCTGTGTCTCCTCCTCGTCAACTGACGCTGCAAAGTTCTCCTCGCGTATGCGTAGGGAACCGCTAGGTGCGCTAACTACGCGAGGAAAAATAGTTCCTAGATGGATGCTAGAATCACAAACATTTTAGCCCACATTGCCATTATGATACTACATTATTTTCTTAAATTCACGAAACATATTTCCATTATTTTGAATAGTTTTTTCGCATTCGTGCGTTGATATGTCGTTGAAACAACGTCTAAATGACGTTGGTCATTTCAGCCTCTCAGGTAGACGTCAAATCAACCTGCCTGCCCGACGTTAATCAGACGTCCCGACATGATTGGATATCTGCATCTCGACACAGCAGTAGATAGAGGAAATCATTATTGACAGTGTTTTTTCAGTTAAATATGTTTTCTTTGAGATCGTATTCCCCCTAATGTTATCATGTCGAAAAAAAGTCGAATTAAAGTCACGTCGTGACGCGACGTCGATTGGACGTCTTCATCTAGACGCAGGTCGAGCAAACGTTTTTCTGTCAGTGTTTATTCAGTTAAACCTCTCTAAAATGCATATTTAATAAGGTCATATTTGCCATGATATTATTTTATGATGTCGAAAGAAAACAGTCGAATTAAAGTCACGTCGTGACGCGACGTCGATTGGACTTCTTCATCTAGACGATGGTCGAGAAAATGTTTACTGGGCTGGGTTAGGTTACGATTTTACAAAGGGAAGGGAAATGTATTCTTACCTGATACAGCAGAACAGTTATGTAGTGAAGTCCAAGTAATGTTACCTGACCAAACAGATCCGCCTGACCCTTCAACTGTGTCCACTCTTTTGTTCTCCGTTGAAATCCCACAACTCAGATTCGCTCCAAATGAAAACATGGCGAGCAGATGTAAAATAATCCAGGTAATAATCCAGGTAATATGTTAGTGGTCAGGTAGTCCACTAGTGCACGATTGCCGGCGCGTACCCATTCAAACGGACGTATTTTCAAAAAGAAGGCGCGCACAGTTGTCATTGGCCAGTTTTCGTGATGACAGCCACATCCACAAATCATATTCAAAGCAACTTGGCAAGACAGCCAATAGCAATTGTATCAGCGTGGTATCTTTTTCTTTATCAAGAAAAGATGATAAAGAAAATAAATGTTTATTTATTTTTATTTGTAGGCGGGTATATATTTAATTACATAAGTATCTCTCTCTCTCTCTCTCTTTCTCTCTGTCACACACAATCTACTGCATTATGTGCTAAAGCACTAAATAAACAAAGATGAGTTGACTTCACTTGATTTAAGCAAAATATCAAAAGCATCAATATTTTTACTGGTACTTGCATTACTTGCTGAACAGCAGATAAAGGCCTATTCCAGTTTAATGAAACATAGATATAATAGATAGACATAATTTTAATTGGAATGTGTGGTGGAAATCAGTTTATGATCACCTGATGAGAAATAAGAATACAACTCCTAACAACGCTTTTAGTAATTTATTCTATAAAGAGTCCAAAACAGGCTAGCAGTTGCTACAGAGAGACTGTAAACAGACAAAGTCTAATAAGTCAAAGCCCTCGCAAACAGGGTGTCCAAGCGCACCGCATCACCGACATACAGCTTCAGAGCAAACTATCTGGCCAGATAGGGGCAGACTCCTTAAGAGTCTGACCAATTCTTCAGTCTTGAGAAGGGCTTTTTGTACAGTTGTTTGTGATGTGTCATCAGAGAAGCATTGTTCCGTTGTTTGTGTAGACGGAGAACTTTGTCCAGAATGTGGTGTTTGAACCACTCATCAGTGTCCGTAGATCCATATTGACTTGCCAGCTGTGCTGGTGTCACAAGATGCATTTCACAACTCATGTAACTCATGACATGACATAAGTGCAGAATACAGGTTACCTCATGACACTTGGAATAGTATGAGTTAAAACTACTCAAACTACTAATTATACTATAATGAACTACTAAATGAAAAATTCCCATCACAGAATGTATAAATGCTAACCCACTCATATTTTTTTATTTTGCGATAATCATTGTTATTTAAGCATCATCCGAATTCAAGCTTTACCCATCAACAAGTTTTCCGATTGCACGTGAAAGTGTCATTGACCTGTTTTTGACCTCCCCACACATTACGCTGCCTTCAGCCACTGAAAGACGCACCATACCTGTCTGCACAGACAGCCTGACCTGTATCTATTTTTTGTTAGAATCATTGCTATTATATCCAGAATTACAGTTTGAATATTAAAGTATGCACTAGTCTAATACTATCTAGTCTAATCCAAAGTCTATACAAGTACTTTTATACATACCACATAGTACTAGTGAACTAATAAGATTTACCTTAACCTTACAGAGAAAAACGTTAGTATGGACATAAATCTTAATATAATGAGCTACATATTTAATTACAGAGTTTGAATGTAAAAGTACACATAGATCTAAAACTAATAAGATTTACCTTAAAATTACAGAAAAAAATATCAGATTGTTAGTATGGAAATAAACCTACATATTAAATTGCAGGTTGAATGTATAATTACATGCAAATGTGAAAATAATAAGATTTTCTGTAAAATGACAGAGAAAAGTGTTAAGATTGTTTTTATGGACATAAACCTTTTTATTACAAGTTACATATTTAATTATAGAGAATTACTGTCATTTTACGTAAAATTTGTATTTAATTTAAGAAAACAGAAAGATAATGTATAATTAATAAAGTATTTGTCTGTAAAAAAATGAGAAATAAATGTAGCTTGTCATTACTGTCATAATACTTAAAATAACAGGCAGATTGTTCATTTACTGATAAAGTCTGTAATTTTACAGTTTTGTACACTATTTTCAAAGAACAGAAAAACTACTGAAAAAATCGTATACCGTAAAATTAGGATTTTTTTTCCAGTGTATGGTTAAACTAATTAATAATGTTCTCTAATATTTTATATCCGTTGAGGCAGTATGTTTTATTACTAAGAAAGTCCAAATTCTTAGGAGAAAAACACACTTGTCTTTATCGCCGAACTTCCTATATTCATGGTTAACCCGTTTCTTCCAGTAATACTTCTTGTGTTTTATGTGTGTTTATGTTGATTCCACTTATACTCTTTTATTCCCTGTGTTCAATCCTTAGTTAGTCAATAAATTCCCCTAAAGCATAAAGTCGTTGTCTGTGGATATTTCTTCTGTGCAGAATACAAAGATCCCTATTTCAAGAACTTATGATCTAAGGAAATGAGACTGATTTATTAAATTATATTGATTTATTGTTAATTAATTAATAAGTGGTCATTAGAGTCATTAACGTGAATTCTATAAAGTTTTGTCCGACCAACAGATGGTGCCCCTTTTACGAGAGCAGGTATTAAAATTGTAGATTAATACACATTGATATACATATTTTAATATCGTCCCTAGTTTCCTTACATACAGTTTACGTAGGTACCAAGGTGTGTACCTACAAGGTGTGTACCTACACCACTATAAGATCACATGTTTGTTTATACTGAAGAGTATGGAAAAAGACTGTTATAAAACTGAATTGTATTTTATATGAGTCTTTTGTAAGAGTAGAGGAAAATACTCCCGAGCTGGAGATCTGAATGTTTGCAGCTGCATAACATTGTGGATAACGACTGTGTTTTGCTGATTTTTGTACCAGTAAAAGGGAACCAGACTGAGAGCAAATCCTGTGTGGCCGTGCTCTCCTTCCTGCACCATAGACACAAAAGAGGACACATCCATCGTAGAAACACGCAACCCGTTACACATAGGCAGAACTCCTCTGATGATAGGATATCTGAGAGGGGGCGTTCATCACAGAGGTGAAGTTCGGTGTGTCCCGATAGGCCGAACTCCTCTGATGATAGGAGATATCCGAGAGGGGGCGTTCATCACCGAGGTGAAGTTCGGTGTGTCCCGATAGGCCAAACTCCTCTGATGATAGGAGATATCCGAGAGGGGGCGTTCATCACCGAGGTGAAGTTCGGTGTGTCCCGATAGGCCAACCTCCTCTGATGATAGGAGATATCCGAGAGGGGGCGTTCATCACCGAGGTGAAGTTCGGTGTGTCCCGATAGGCCGAACTCCTCTGATGATAGGAGATATCCGAGAGGGGGCGTTCATCACCGAGGTGAAGTTCGCTGTGTCCTGATAGGCCGACCTCCTCTGATGATAGGAGATATCCGAGAGGGGGCGTTCATCACCGAGGTGAAGTTCGGTGTGTCCTGATAGGCCGAACTCCTCTGATGATAGGAGATATCCGAGAGGGGGCGTTCCTCACCGAGGTGAAGTTTGGTGTGTCCTGGTGAGACAGTAGTGAGATAGCGGTGTTTCACAATGTCGTCGCTCAGAGCTAGACATGTGCCGGCTATGTTTCGTGTTAGCTTGTATGTGTGTGCTAACCACTTCACATCCGACTGCTTCAGTAACGAGGGTCAGTGCAAAGCTGGCTTTGCCACAACACTGACCCTCGTAAAAGGATCTGTCCCAACCATACGGGACCCAGCAACTTCACCTGAGCCACATAGGCGAGCCATAGCGATACATCCATGTAAAAATTGGCGCATGCTACCACTAGTGTAAGCGGCATCATCTCCGTGGCTCTCCAAGTAGGCGATGACAGACGGAGCTCATTAGCATTTAAAGGTGCAGGCACAGAAACAGCCTGTTCTCAGGAGAGCTCATTTGAGCAACTTTTAGACAGCTGAAATTCAGGACAACGGATGAGTTTGGGCAATGCATATCGAATACAGAGTTGTTGGACCTCTGACAGCTGTTTGGAATTGATGAAAATCACTATAACAGGGGACCTTTAAATTATTTTATTATTTATACTTGTTTCATATCAATTTAAACGACCCCTTGTAATAAAAACCCAATTATATTTGTATAAAAATGTTAAATAAAAAGTATTTTGTTTGCGCAATACAATGGCAAATGTCAGAGGTCGTGGTTCTGCATGTCCAGCCTTGACTGCAGTGTTTTTCCAAAGAAGCGTGCGGGGTTGTCGCTTCCTTTCTTTCACCACAAACAGCAAAGATGTGTCTTTCCAAGCAGAAAAGAAAGGTGGAGTGTTTTGTGGAGTTCAGTGGAACTGCTACGTGCCTGTCTGCCTGATATGAAAAAGTGGCGGTCTAAAGGAATACAACATCAACGTCATCACTGGTCTAAACACTGAGAGCATGATGAGAAGTAGAAGGGAGAGGAGAATGTGGACATGGCCATCCTATCAGATGACTAGATCATCAGCGGCCCTGAGACCATTTAAGTTTGAGACCCCTGCTTTAAATGATGGTGAATGGTCGATGAACTCAGTGGGTTCTGGGTCTGAACAGCCCAGCATGATGGATGGGAGAGCGTTAAACAGACAGCTGATCTGCTTTCCGACACCTCTAACTGTATTTGTCTTGTTTTTCAACCTGCCCCGAAATATCTACTTCTGTGTTTCAATTGTGTTTTTGGATGGATAACAAATTCACAACAAAGTCTGACGGCAAGATAAGACTTTCAGACTAGACTGAAGTAGGCTTTGTCATGGTGACTGTACCCACTGGTTTGTGAACTATGGTTTTGAAGTCTCGATTTTGGCACTTTGGCCGTCACCATCTTGGAGTTTTTACAGCCAGTGAAGGAAGTGACCATATTAGGACTGTGGAGGAGCAACGGGTGGATCTGATGAATACAAGCAGCAGAGCAGCACCCTTAGTGGATCTGGATCCATCTGGATTCTGGTGTGAAGCTGTTAACAAAGTAAGCTTCATAACTCAAGGTCAACTTTACAGCTAAGTCATCTTAGAAGCTAACTAGCATTGGTGGCATGGTAGCGACCTGCCAATCAGCATGTAAGCCCCGCCCCCTAAACCATAAAGTACTAAATGAACATCATGCTGGATTGAAGAAGACTTGAAACTAGAGATTGAGACCATAAACTCACACTTGCCGGAGGACTAATTACTGATCGATGCTCACACAGGTTTGTTTGAAACCTCATCACCTGAAAGAATACTGGTGAAGTGGTGTTGGATGACATGTTGTCAGAGCTTCTTGGTACATACGGCTACTGGAGTTGCAACAAAGCGATGCACTAGAGAGCACTTTTCCTTTGACTGCAAAATACAATTTCACAACTAGATGGGAGTATTTCCTACACACTGTCTCGTTAAATTAGCATACTGCCATAAATTAAAGAAACTTAATCTAATATTAATTGTTGCATACCATAAATAAGGTACCGAGTTTTACTTTAAAAACATATCGGTGTTAATATGAATGTTGTACATCAATGAATGTATTGATTCTATAATTGTCTGTTTCTACCAGTATGTACTTTCAGACTGCCTGCCAGGTATTTCCTGGAAGTCTAGCATTGATGCTACTCTCTCTGTACACGGCTCTGGCTCATCGCAGCTCAGCCCTTCCTCCCACTGGACCAAATGGAGATTTTGCTGCTCCAGAAAAAGCAGCTGGTGGCCACCGCAGCGCCGCGGTGGGTGATGATGTCACAGACACGGCCTTGCTTGTGCGGGCCATCTGTTGACATGTCATCATCACCATCACGGCGTAAAGCCACAAACAGGAGCCGCTCCCGGCGGATTTGTTTTGGCTGCCTGTTGGCTGACCAAAAAAAACAGGCCCATTGAGAATTGCAGTTTCCATAGCAACAGGGACAGTGATGGAGAGTGGGTTGGTGTTGAGCATGAAAGTAAACGCGGTAGCTGTGGGTAGATTGTGAGTGAAGACGGAGACAAAGAAGGAGAAACAGGCTGTGTGTTTTCTTCCCACCGTCGTTCACACATTTACTCATTCATTCATTCACTCATTCATTCATTAATCCAGCAGCTCTCCTCTCCCAGGTGGAGTGCCTGACGCCCCCCCTCCTCCTCATCATCCCCCACCCCCTCCATCCGTCTCCCACGTCAGCTGGATAACCAGCCGCTCCCTCTCTCACAGAGCAGGGATTTGAAGACTTCACATCTGTAATCAGATGGAGGAGAGGATTATCTCAGCGTTTCCTCCATCTTGTTCCAGCTGAGACGAAGGAGGGCGAGCAGAGAGAGCGAATGGAGTGCAGATAGAGACCGAGGCGGAGGTCACCTGTGGATGTGATTTGATGATCTGAGGAGCTGCATCCATTGGCGACACGTCTGCAAGCACAGAGGCTCAGGGCTGGGATCGCTGTGAACGGTAGGCTGTGTGTGTGAATCTCGTGAACCATGTACAAGTCTTTGGTTCTGGTTCCAGGGGGGCTGTGAGGTCCTGCTAGCACCCACGTTGTTTCCTTCAATGCATGGTGCATCTCATTTAAAACAGAAAAATTGTATCAGGTTTTTGAAGTTCAATCGAAAAAAATATAAAATATTGTTAGTAGTTTTCATGGTGAACGTCCAACATCTATTAAATGTATTTAACACCTTTGCACTCAGGCTGTTAAACACAACTTGTTGCTGCTGCGCTTCATGACAAATGTCATGTCACAGTGATCCGGTCCAAATCACACGATTCACGATATTATCACTATCATTACTATCACCATTATAAACTCATTGTGTGTTTATCACAATCCGCAAAATAAAAATATATATGTTATTATTTGTATCTGTTAATAATATTAAGAATTTAACAACAGTGTGCATTTTATTCATACATTTTTAAATTAAGTTTTTATTTTTCAAATAATGATTAAGCTATATTTATTTGGTGTTTTGTGGATGTTTCCTGCAGAAACATCACCTCTTCTGCCATTCACAGAGCCGTTTGGATACTCGTCTCTCAAAAGCAATGTGTGGCGTCGCCTCCATCCCAAGCGTATCTCATCAGGTTTCCTCCCAGCAGTTTGGAAGTGTTGATCCACGTCCTGTTGGGCTTTTCTGAGAGATCTGGTTGAACCAGCAGCATCGTCATTATTCTAACAAACTGTTAACGTTTGAGAAGTTAACGTGGTTTGGAGAAGGCAGTCAAAAATAAATAGACTAATATATTACATTTTAGTATACTTGTACTTGCAGACACACTAATCATCAGTTTAGTTCAAGTGTAATAATTATTAGTTAACTTGTAAGTTTGCTAGTTAATTTCATTTTGTGCTGAGTGTATTTTAGTTGAATTTAAATGGTAGAAAAGCACAATATGAAGTGTATTTAGTGAACATTTATGTGCTAAAATGAAACAACTTCAAGTATACTTAGAACACTTGAGTACATGGCTGTGTATGCACTAGTATACACATGCTTGATTAATTAAATTAAAGCTTGCTTTTTGTGTTATAAGTACATTAAAATGGCAGAGCAAACCTTAATGAATGACAGGTGCTCAAAATGTCGAAATATCGCCTATTTTAACGTAACAAAATTGAAGTATTATGTTCGGGATGGGCGACACATTTTTAATGTTGTGTTTACACCAAACCCGAAGCAAATGTTCACCCCATGTTACACACGGAAGTTTGATCGCAGGATCATTTGTGTTTATTGGTGCTAAACACACTGTAGAGGAGGTGGGGCTTATCTCCATGTCAACACCAACAAGGTTTCATCCATCATGGCTGAAATCACCACTGTTGCTGCTTTGTACATGTTGTAGTCCCAGATCCACCATCCTGTCTGAGTTCATGACTTCATCCAGAGGTGCTCGGTGGATTTCACCAAGCTGGATTCACTGGATCTGTGTCTTCATCTAGCAAGACACATCAGCTGGTTTACTGGATGAAACAATATAAACTATTTATCTGTGATTTCACATCAATAACCAGATGAAAAGATGCTGAAATAATAATAATGATGGTGCTCAGTAAAAAGTGTGAAGTCATGCTTTGTTAGGTCTGTCTGCAAGACCACAAGCTAACTACTTTTAAAATGCTTGTTTTGTGAATGGAGTCTGGTTGATGGATGCATGGTGTATTATTATTCACACACTCTTCTCTAACTCTCTCTATTCTCTAACGGTATATCTGATCCTAGGTCTGTTCTCCACGCTTTCCACTGTCCTTTTAGCTGAATTGAACAGTGAGAAATCTCTTCAACTCTGATACAGCACCTTTGCTTAAACTATCCTTAAACAATTTAACAAACAATTTGAAGTTAGATTTTAAGGGTTAAGCTCAATGTTATTTTGGATTAGTACATTAGTATTTATTTTGGTTGAAATTGTTGTTGAAAATAATCAAGGGGGCAATACGGTCAGCAAAAGTGATTCTTTTTATGCATGTGATACATCAACTCTGACCTTTTATGGGGCAGCCGGTGGCGCAGTGGTTAGGGCAGCCGCCTCATGTACCTAGGCTCAATTCCTTGATGCGGCGATCCCAGGTTGGACTCTCGGCCCGACTCACAGCCCAGGATCAGTTTCCCGCAATGTCTTCTCCCTGTTTCCACACTGTCTGTATAAAACAATAAAAGGCTTGAACTTCTCTAGCCGAAAATAATCTTTAAAAAAACCCTCACCTTTTATCTCTTCTTGAAGGTTTTCCATGGCAGAGGCCGGGCGTCCTGGGGCAGAGCTGCACCCACCAGGGGGAGGTGTGTCTGTGGAATCAACCCTCTTTGACATGTCCAAGGCACAGGGAGTAACACCCCCCAGACTGGCTGGATCACCAGGTATCACCTCCAAAGAGCTGCAGTTGTCTGGTTCTCTGACCAAACAAACTAACTGCAACAGTTTGAGGGTCGGCGGTCAAGAGCAAAGCCAGTCTGAATGCTGTGTGCCCCCCAAGGTTTCACACCACTCCCATCGTCTGGCTGAGATGCAAACACCCTCACATCCCCACAATACCGTCGTCAATGACAACCCTCAGGCTGGTGGGATGCTGCAGACCATAAAGCCAGCCTCCCTCCCAGTCCACAGGAGTCACTCAGAAACCTTACCTCTGGGTTCACAGGGACTGGCCCCCCAGGATCAAGTCAGCCATACTTGTGGGCTTGCTCACCATGGTGGAGAGACGAGTATCCAAGAGGCTGAGAATCACTCCATGTTTGCCTGCAAGCAGCTGATGCCGCTGCAGCAGTGCAGCATCATCACCACCGTGTGCCGCAGCGCCACCAGCGGAGAAGGAGACACCCAGCAGCCTCAGACCAGTTGTGTCTGTGTCCCGTCCCCCAAGGCTGCAGCCAAACCAGAAAAGAGCCCACAATGTGACAAGGCACTCTGCTATGTCCCTTACAACCATCATGTCCATTTTGAGGACTCATTTGCGGCGTACTGCCACCCCCAGCCCATCCCGGCTACCCTACAGCTGCTGCCACGCCCGCCAGGCGCCAAGACAGATTGTGACCTCGGGCGAGCAGTGGCCCCTGCTCCAGCGCCGACCCACCTCACCCTCCCTCGCCTCATCTCCTCTGTCAGCGAGACAGGCCTGGATGCCAAACACCTGCTGCGCTGCTGCAACCTCAACTGCTCCTGGATCAGCCTGCAGCCTCCTGTTGCCGGACCACAATGCAGCACTCAGGGCTGCAGAAGTCCCCTTAGAAGTCCCGTTAGCCATGTCAGGACCATAACCCGGGACACAGGTACTATGACTGCCCACAAAGAGCTCAGGGATGTCGGGGTGCAGACGGGGCAGATTGTCACACCTCATGTCTTCCCTCAGATCTGCCTGGCAGACGAGAACCGGAGTGAGACCTCCTGCAAGAAGCCAGGTGGCGCTACCAAGTCCCCAGTGAAGGAGGTGAAGTGGGATGCAGAAGGGATGACATGGGAGGTGTACGGGGCCTCTGTGGACCCCGAGGAGCTGGGCCTGGCTATTCAGAAACACCTGGAGCTGCAGATCAAGGAGACGGCGAGCCACGCAGCCAAGGTGGCGTGTCAGACGACCAACGCCTCCCGACAGAGCGGCGATGCTGGCCGCCACCGAAAGAGGAGCAGGATGATGGGCTCCTTCCGAACCCCGACCTGCTGCACTCGCAGCACTACAGCTGTGGACTAACAGGGACAGGACCTGAACCCAGTAACTAGTGAGGCTACACAGCCGAATGTCACCCATCTGATACGAAGGTCTATGGTAGATAGAATAATCTGCATACCACAGTCAGTGGAAAAACTTGAAAGATTTGAGGTATGAAAAAGGAAATTGTTTAATGATGAACTAACTGCAGCGTTATATTTCATCAGTTGATGTCTAATGGTTCAATATTTCAACTACTGGAGTCGTGATTCCTGCAGCTGATCACTGCCAGTGTTCTCAGAGGTGTCTCCTCATAATAAACTACTTAACGGACATCTGTGCTGTGTAAAGCAACCTGACACAACAGTCCTGCAATAAATACTGCTCTTGTAAATCTTCTAATGAATGTGAATAATGTGTGAGTAATGTAATCTGTTTCAATCCAGAGACACCTCAGCGCAACCATGACGTTGTACTATGTTGTAACATGCAGTCTCACGGGAGTTCATTCATCCATCATCTACCACTTATCCTGTATTAGAGACAGACAGGTAACCAGTCTATCACAGGGCTGACATGTAGAGACAGACAGGTAACCAGTCTATCACAGGGCTGACATGAAGAGACAGACAGGTAACCAGTCTATCACAGGGCTGACATGTAGAGACAGACAGGTAACCAGTCTATCACAGGGCTGACATGTAGAGACAGACAGGTAACCAGTCTATCACAGGGCTGACATGAAGAGACAGACAGGTAACCAGTCTATCACAGGGCTGACATGTAGAGACAGACAGGTAACCAGTCTATCACAGGGCTGACATGTAGAGACAGACAGGTAACCAGTCTATCACAGGGCTGACATGAAGAGACAGACAGGTAACCAGTCTATCACAGGGCTGACATGTAGAGACAGACAGGTAACCAGTCTATCACAGGGCTGACATGTAGAGACAGACAGGTAACCAGTCTATCACAGGGCTGACATGTAGAGACAGACAGGTAACCAGTCTATCACAGGGAGACATTTAGAGACAGACAGGTAACCAGTCTATCACAGGGCTGACATGTAGAGACAGACAGTTAACCAGTCTATCACAGGGCTGACATGTAGAGACAGACAGGTAACCAGTCTATCACAGGGCTGACATGTAGAGACAGACAGGTAACCAGTCTATCACAGGGCCGACATGTAGAGACAGACAGGTAACCAGTCTATCACAGGGCTGACATGTAGAGACAGACAGGTAACCAGTCTATCACAGGGCCGACATGTAGAGACAGACAGGTAACCAGTCTATCACAGGGCCGACATGTAGAGACAGACAGGTAACCAGTCTATCACAGGGCCGACATGTAGAGACAGACAGGTAACCAGTCTATCACAGGGCTGACATGTGACATGTATAGACAGACAGGTAACCAGTATATCACAGGGCTGACATGTAGAGACAGACAGGTAACCAGTCTATCACAGGGAGACATGTAGAGACAGACAGGTAACCAGTCTATCACAGGGCTGACATGTAGAGACAGACAGGTAACCAGTCTATCACAGGGCTGACATGTAGAGACAGACAGGTAACCAGTCTATCACAGGGCTGACATGAAGAGACAGACTGTGTCTACGACCTCAGAAACAAACAGACTCACAGACACAACCGATGGTTGATGACATGATGGTGCAGAGTGATATTATTAAGCATACAGCTGTGATTTAGACCTACTTCATTACATTCACATACAGAACCACCATCCATCGTCCACCGCTTATCCTGTATTCAGGTTTTCCATGGAAACATATTATTCTGGACCAAACGGTTTCAGTTTGAGGTTAACTAACAATACAAAACTAAATATTAGGTTTAGTAAAAAACATCATGGTTTGGGTTATATTTAAATGATACAAACTAAAATAACAAAAGGATTTGGTTCTATTGGGACATTAACATCGGGACCCGTCCAACCCCCAGACTGCCTCCCTGTGGACTTTGACTCCTTTGGATATCATTTGTGATACATAAAGAGAAAATGTAATCCACCACAAAATATGTCTTTTTGAAACGTCATTCACAATGTTGTTTAGTTGTGTGGGAAGCTCGTTTGATGTATTTGTAAAAGCTTTGAACACCTGGTGGTGCTGAGGTTGGTCTGGTCTCCGGGAGCAGCTGCATCATCGTCGATGCTCTGCTCTGTTAGATCAGTGTCAGGCTGTCGGAGTGGACGGCCCACAGATGAGATAAGGATGAAGTCTGAACACGGCCGGCGTGCCCTCTTGACTCAACTCGTTTGCTTGCTTTCCGCAGATGTTTCTCTTCTTGTGCACTGATTGGCTTAAAGTGAACAGTCAATCTCTCACCGACGGCCCCGTGGCCGTACCGCCAGATGGATGTCCCCCTACTGGAGTGTCAGGGCTTTAATAGATTAATACATAGCTGAAGTTTAAATGGACAGTGTGACCATCAGAAGTTGTTCTGCCATCTTCCCCAGAGGAGATCATTATGTCCCATACAGCGATAGACATGTCTCAGAAGTGTTGAGCTAGCTTAGCATAAATACTGGAAGCAGACTGCTAGCCGAGCTCCATCTGAAGAGAAACAATATTCCTCAACTAGAAAATTCCTGTGGACATTTTCACAGTGAGGTTCAAACAAAAGACAGGGCTTCTCCCTCCTACTTCAATCACTCAGTGCTAAAATATATAAAGGGTAATTTACTCTGTGAAAACAGACAGGGCCCGGTTTTCCGATAACATCCACTCTTAGCGTGCTATGAAGACTCCTACATTATGACTTACCAAAGTTGTCTACCTCTATAGTCGTGGTTCCCGAACGGTCTCTTCTTAAGAAACACTCCTTCCGTCGTTCGTACACGCGCTGTCCAGAAAGAAAGTGCTGAAATCGATTGCTCAGAGTTTGAGTTTCCATTTCATCTGCAGGTGCATGACAGCACTATATTATAAAATGTAGGCTATTGCAGTGTTTGCGAATAAAACATTGAGATTCGTAGCAAAGAACGTTTAGGGAAACACGCAAATGTTAAGTAGGAACTCTAAGTAGGGGTTACGAATGATGTAGCTTTAAGAAGGCTTTAAGAAGGCTTCGGGAAACCGGGCCCAGAACTACAAACACATGACCACTTCCTGGTTCTCCAAAAATACACACCAGAATCACACAATTCCACAACAGGACTAACTACTTTACTATAGTTCACGAGGTTCACACATATATACACATTCAATTCAATTCAATTCAATTTTATTTATAGTGTCAAATCACAACAGAAGTCATCTCAGGACACTTAACACATTGAGCAGGACTAGAATACGCTAAAAATTTCCAGAGTCAACACAGTCCCAACATCACCCAGGAACAAGCATTACAGCGACAGTGGTGAGAAAAAACTGCCTTAATAGGCTTTTAGGTAGAAATCTCGTGCAGCCCAGGGCCCTCATTTATAAAACTGTGCGTAGGATCCTTTTTAAAAGTGTACGTACGCCAAAGTTTGCGTGCGCCAAAAAAAAATCTGATTTATAAAACTGTGCGCACGCAAGCTGTAGGCAATGTTCCCTTTATAAATCACAGGATCACCTACAAGTGTGCGTACCTGAATCCCGCCCTGTACACGCCCACATTTTACTATATTAATGAGCCGGCATGCAATCGTTTCCGTGTGGTGAATCAAGGCGTCAGGTCAGAAAAAAGCAAATAAAAACGTAACTTTTCAGAAACGGAGAAGAGACACTTGTTGGGGAGGTGGAGGCCCGGAAAATAATTTAATTTAGTGGCCACAGCAGCGGGATCACGAATATAAAGATGCAGTGCGAGTGGCAACACATACTGGCCGTTTTTGGTTCCCAGAATGTTCTAGTTACGTAGGCCTGGTTCCAGTTACGTTCCCTGTACGTTCCCTTTTGGTTAGGTTTTGGTTGCCACTTGGTTGCAGCGGAAAGTTTTTGTTACGTTCTATAAACGTGGTTTGGTTCCCTCAACGTTCTCCTAACCTTGTTGGTTATAATGTTGGTTCCCTCAATGTTCCCCTAACTTTGTTGGTTATAATGTTGGTTCCCTCAATGTCCCCTAACGTTCCCCTAACCTTGTTGGTTATAATGTTGGTTCTCTCAATGTTCCCCTACTGTTGTAATGTCTGATGAATGAACAGGCAAATTTGGCAGGACTTGAAAGTTTAATACAAAAAAATAATAAAATACAAGTGTAATACGAAATATAATAAAATACAAGTTTAAAAAGATAACAAAATAAGAGATACAACAATATAAAGCCAATAATACAATACAAATGAAATATAAAAAAAACAATAAAAGTAATATCTTAAAAAATAAAAGTGCAGAATTGCTGCTGTCCGTCTTCTTCAGGCTACGTTTCATGATGAGTCCAGATGAGCAGAATGTTGCAGGGCGTGAGAAGTTCAATGACTACAATATTTTGCAGTTTTCACCCGCAAGCGTCCTCGTCTAAATGGGGCCTCAGTCTTGCTGACCAGTTGACCTAAAAAGAAAAAGAAACAAAGGTTTAAACACAAGAAGTTCACAAAAGCACAAGAAACACCCTACTACCAACCAAGACATTTCAGAGACAGAAGTTTGATTTACCGTCTGTGTGGCGCAAACTTGAGACCTTGGCTTCTGTCCGGCCAGGGAAGTTCTTCACACAGGCCGCTACAGGTAGAAGTAAAAAAGTTACACATCTAAATCTCATCAGTCAAGCTTGGCATAAAACTGATGTGAACAATATATAAACACTTACCTGTTATAATCTTAAAGTCCTTCTCCCCTTCAGGCTGAACTGGGACAGGACATCGTTTGTTTGTAATATACATCGAATGGCATCCCCTGCACTTGCCCCTCCAACTGTTCCAAGGAAATGTTGCTGTAAAAAAACATAATTAAAATGAATGTGGAGAGCTTATACAATCTAATTTTATAAGCCAAATCAGTACGGTTATGAGTCCTGGGATATCCTCAGAGGCTCGCAGCTGCAGTGTCTGCTCCAAATGTCCAGATCCCTGTGTTGCAGGAACATGATTATTGTTGAGGTTTTATTTGTGTTTATCAGTAGTGCAGTTTATAAGTAATACCACACAGTAGAAGTTCTTACAGACAAATGTTTCCTGTTTAATGTTTTACGATTATTAGGTTGTGTACAAATCTAAATAACAAATATCTGAATATATATATATATCATTGTTGACTCATGTTTTAGGCCTGCAGGTCTATTTCCCTCCTGCTCTGGAGGAGAGACCCTGCTGCAGTGGTTGGCATCATGGCTGAGGAGATGGGGTGTAGTGGGGTAATAGCAGGCCTTTGCTCCATCATCTCATTCATGACAACAAACACTTCCAGTGTGCAGCAGTGACCTCTCCTCCCTCAGTGCTGACATCTTCAGTTCATACTAACAATACTTCTCATAATCAGTGTTTAGATCAACTATTCACCACTAGTCATATATTATAATATGTACTGTAATACTGTTCCACATGGGACCAACTTAATGGACTCTGATGTTTTAACACATTGTAGATATTACCCAGCACTGACTTTGCCTGATTATTAATAAGAAATACAACTTTATCTGGTTTATTTTATGCTATAGAGTTCAATACTTTAAACTGCTTCCAACTCACCTTGTATTTCTGCTTCATGTTCTCCCACTTCTTCTTAGCTCATCCAGCTCCACCTTCCCATGTTCTTCGATAAACATCCTATATGAAGGGGATCAACACGTAGAAAGAGTTCATTGATGATTTCTTGCCGCCTAAAATAACTGTTAAACAGAACGTTTCAGGTAGACATCTCAAGAGAGTAGTACATCTCCCATCTATAAACGCTGGTGTTCTACCTTATATCATTGAGTAGCTAAATATGCAACAGCAGAACTTAAACGGAGTCCTGCATATGAGAATTATAACATTTAACACCATATGTTCTTACGTGAAGCCTCTCGAGCAGCATTCCTCCTGCCGGAGAACTTCTCCTCATCGTTCCCTCCACCGGATGAGGCGCTCGGTGTTTTCATCCGTCCCTTTAACGAACAACGATGCACGGCGTTATTTACCACCGCTAGTTAATATATTATCACGTTTTCACATAAGCACCATCTTCTTAGATAACGTCGGTACAAACGGCACATTTGCCGCTTCGGTTACGCTCGCTAACCTCTATGGTAAATAACCGTCAGTAGGCTAGCCGGTTAGCAGGACCTTCGATTCGTAACGTTAACGTACAATTCCAACAACAATAAAGTAACGTTCATTATCAATACGATTTAAAAGTCAGCTGGAAACATAAAAATCGTGTTACAGTATACTTACATGTGTACGCGGTTTGTCTGTTGCCAGAATCACCGCAATCATCCGCCATTATCCAAAGTCTTCTTTGTTTCCAACCAACAGGCGCTTTCTCTTGACGTCACATACGCGAGACGCATTCTTAAAGGCACATTTGCATTTGATATTACAGATAAATTCCTTTCATATTAAACAACAGGCATACTTTACTCTGTACTCTACCCTTACTTTTGTACGTCATTATTGTTGGCTCATGATGTCAACTTGAAACTGGCAAAACACTGATTACCATGATAATTGTCTGCAAAGTAGTGATGTCCAAATGAAGCTTCATGAAGCATTTTCTTTATTTTCTGAGCCCAATAGATGGCGCTCTCTGTTCAACAAAGGGTTGAAAGCAATGGAAATATATCGGCCTTCAACCCTTTGTTGAACAGAGAGCGCCATCTATTGGGCTCAGAAAATAAATAAAATGCTTCACGAAGCTTCATTTGGACATCACTACTGCAAAGCCAAAATGGCACACACATTAAAACCTGCTCACCCATCACACATTAAACAGGAATGTCTGGAATTATCCATCTTGAAGATCTTGAATAGCATTCCCAATGGTTGTCATTGTCACGTAATAGCTCTTTCTTCACAATTTTTTCTCACACTGTTCTACTATTTATCATCATTATTACTAAATGATACAATTCTGTCAGGCCTTTCATGTTCATTCATGTCCAATTTATGTTCATACTCTTGTGTGTCCATATTGAATAAGTATATATAAGTATATATATGAATAAGTATCTATCTATCTATCTATCTATCTATCTATCTATCTATCTATCTATCTATCTATCTATCTATCTATCTATCTATCTATCTAAAGGCACTTTGTATCGGCTACATGCAAATTAGTAGCATAAGTGTGAAATATCAATGCAACAGGATTTGTCAGCTCTAAAAGTCTTCGTTCTCGGATCAACCCAAAAAACACCAAACATAACGTTGTGTGGAGGTAAACAGTGCAACCTGCAGGTTTCTGCATAACGTTCTCTAAACGTTATTTCTTGGTTATAACCTAACCTTTATAGAACCAAATGCTAACGTTCTCTAAACGTCATGTGTTAGTAGCAATATTGCTGCTGCTGTCCACGGCGTCAGTGGGACGGAGCGGACGGTGATCTGAAGGTAAATGACATCTTTCTGCTCCTAACATGTATTTAATGTATTGCTAGAGTATTTGAGGAGGATTGATTTTGATGTGACTTTGACGGGGATTGTGTCTGAAAAGGAGGGAGACACAGACGCGACTGAGACCAGAGGGATAAGGGTGAACATATTTTAAACTTTTATTGTATATAAAACAAAACGTGAAATAGTTTTTGTCCTTCCAGAGTCTGCAGCGTGTGGCGTAGAGGAGAGTGATGTGAGGAGGGTGACGTGAGGAGGGTGATGTGAGGAGGGTGACGTGAGGAGGGTGATGTGAGGAGGGTGACGGGCCCTCGGCACAGCGTCCGGGTCCGGCGCAAAGCAGCAGCGCACCCCGGACGCATGGCACATCAAGCGGTCGGGTGCTCACTGATGCCGTCCTGCAACTTCAGCGAGACACAATCACCGCCATCAACAACGTTGCAGAAGAGATACGGCAAACGCGCACTGTGATTAATAAAATAATACGTTTACAATGAACATTGATTGTTGTCTTCCTTATATTACAAACGCATAACATCCTCACGGATTCTTGCGCCCTGTTTGTAGCGAACCACAGCCAGACAATGGTGAAGCTTACTGATGTTTTCAAGAAGACTTTATTTATGCTCAGCCGTCATCCTTGTTTGAACATAAATCTCGCTTTTCATCCATATCCGTTCTTCCTTTAACACCGTAAGAGCTAAAAGACAGATAAATAAAACAAAATGAGCTCTTATAAATAAACAAAATTAACCTTTGTAAATGATTTTACCAAAATGTGCCTTATGACAATATATTTTAGCCTTAATCAACATTTCGCATGAGATAATGACAATACAATGTTTGCCACAAACACATAAACAGATTCAAAGACTATTATTAGCTCAATCATCACCACCATGAGGCCAAACATATACACTACACAGAGGCTAACATTAGCATGGCTATTAGCGTATGACAATTAGCATTTTTCCACACATAAAATCGAACAAATTACACATGGCTGGACATAACAACATGTTGTTTACACAGTACCTTGTTCCCAATTCCAGCTGGGTGCTTAACCATATACGTAAAACCCTTTAGGAGCAGAATTATCATGCCTGACTGCCCCGTTTGCCGTCTGCTCAGAAAAAACGTAAATAAAAACGCGACACGGGAGCTTGTTACTTCCAGTGCCTGATCACCAAAATAAAAGCACAGGAAGTGAATCCCCTTTTACCATAAAGTCATTTTTAGAGTTACTTACACTCCCACCAATCATGAGTGAACAATGGAACATCAAACCATATACATTGAGCACGAATGATTCTACCAGAAAATTACCTTTCTTATATAAAAACACACATACAGCAACTTATGACAACCTTTAACCACTGTGTCAATATTTTAAGGTATGACAGGAGGATACTATGAACCATAGGAGAAGGAAACCAGTTTAGTCAGCTTCCAGCAACAGGACTAGTTTCTGGATTGAGCGCTCTACTTCAGAAATCTTGTGGAGACGCTCCCCAGTTTTGCCAAGCTTCCTGTCACCGAGGCAGATCTTAACTCTCCTTACAAGTCCGTCTTTGTTAGTAGTGGTTCCTGTGACTCTAGCCAATCTCCACTCATTCCTATGAGTCTCCTCTCCTTTCATCATTACGATGTCTCCAACTTGTAAGTTCCTTCTGGGGGTGTGCCACCTTTGTCTGAGAGCGATATTGGCAAGGTACTCCCTTCGCCACCGACTCCAAAACTGTTCTGCCAAGTATTGGACATGACGCCACCTTTTCTTGCCATACATGTCCTCCCTGACAAATTCGCCCGGAGGAGGTAAGGCTTTGGCAGATTTCATAGTCAGGAGATGGTTTGGGGTAAGCGGTTCGAGACTGTGGGGATCGTTGAGGTTGTTAACAGTCAGCGGGCGGCTATTAACTATTGCCATAGCCTCATAGAGGAAGGCCCGGAGCGACATGTCATTTAGCCTGCCAGAGGAAAGGGCAAGCGTGGACCTTAGGATGCTCCTTACGGTCCTAATTTGTCTTTCCCAAACCCCTCCAACGTGACTTGAATAGGGTGCGTTCATGACAAACTCACATTGTTTGTCAGCAAGAAATGCAGCCAGCCGGTCTGCATCAACTTCCTTGAGAGCCTCTTTGAGCTCGTTTTTGGCTCCGACAAAGTTGCTTCCTTGGTCAGACTTAATCTGACGAACAGCGCCCCGTATAGCAATGAAACATCTCAACCCGTTGATCAGGGAGTCCGTGGACATGCTGTCGAGCATCTCAATATGGATTGCACGGGAACAGAAGCAAGTAAAGAGTAGTCCATACCTCTTGCTCTCCTTTCTTCCTTGCTTCGTAAGAAATGGGCCGAAGCAGTCCATACCGCAGAAGAAAAAGGGGGGTGATGGTTCTACACGTTCTGGGGGAAGATCAGCCATCCTTTGCTCTTCAGTCGGTTTCGGTTTGATGAATGTAGGATGCTACTGCCCGATTGATTCCTGTTATCCAGTAGCCGTTGGCCCTAATCTCATTAATGGTGAGACCTTTACCCTGATGTTTTATCCTTTCGTGATAGTGTGCAATCAACATCCTTGTGATGTGATGATCTTTGGGGATGATTGCAGGGTGCTTGACGGGGTTAGGAAGAGAGGAGTTACTCAATCTTCCTCCCACCCTGAGGACACCAAATTCATCAAGGAATGCATCAAGAGAGTAAAGTGGATTGTGAGATGGTAGGGAAATCCCTTTGCTCAGCAGTTTCAACTCTTCTTGATACACATTTTCCTGCAGATTTTTGATTATGCAATGTTCTGCATCTTCTCGTTCTGTTAAAGAGGTGAGACTGTTTGACTTGTTCTTGCTGATGCGTCTTAAAATGCGTGCAACAGCTCGAGTAACAGTTGACCAAGACGAGAACCTGCACAAGCGATCAGCCAGGCTTACCTTTTCTGTGGTCCTTGTGGTGAGCGCTAAAGCACTTCTGACCTCTGGATCTCCGATCATCAACTCTGGAGTCTCATCTTCTGGAAGCTTCATTTCCTTGTTCCACAAGAACTCGGGTCCAGTGAGCCAGGTAGATGACAGAAGTTCACTGGTAGTCAATCCCCGGGAAGCATGGTCGGCGGGATTCTCCTTGGTTGGTACGTATCTCCACTGGTGAGGAGCTGAGCTCAACTGAATCTTCTGAATGCGATTAGCTACGAAGATATGGAACCGCCGTGCTTCATTTTTTATATATCCTAAGACCACCTTTGAGTCGGTCCAGAAGAACTCCTCAGTGTCAGCAGATCCAAATTCCTCCTTGAGCAGGTTGCTTGTCTTCACTGAAACCACTGCCGCTGTCAACTCCAATCTTGGAATGGTAGTGAGTTTTGTTGGTGAGACACGTGACTTCCCAGCAACTAGGGCGCAGTGAACATCTCCCTCTTCATTTTGCATTCTCAGATATGAACACTGACCGTAGCCCTTAGTGCTGGCGTCAGAGAAATGATGGAGCTCTGCCTTTAAGACCTTCCCAAATCCAGCAGGTGAGTATGTGCGGGGTATGGTGACATTATCCAGATGAACCAAATCATTTCTCCACTGTTCCCATTGCAGACGAAGTTCGTCAGTGAGAGGATCGTCCCAACCTGTGCCACGTCGACACATTTCCTGTAGGATGATCTTCGCCTTGAGCAGGATGGGCGCCACAAGACCCAGAGGATCAAACAGAGAGGCTACTGTGGACAGGATGCCCCGGCGTGTAGCAGGCTGTTCCTTGAGGCTGACGTTAAGCCTGAAGTGGTCAGACTCCACGTCCCATTGAATCCCGAGAGCTCTCTCGAGTGGCAGATCATCGAATGCGAGGTCCATATTCGTCACATTGGTTGCCCGTTCAGAGGATGGTATACTCTCTAGTACGTCTCTGTTGTTAGACACAAACTTGTGTAGTCTAAGACCACCCTTGGCACAAAGTTCACGCGCCTCTCTGGCAAGCTGAACGGCATCTTTAGCACTCTCCACACTCGTGAGGCCATCATCGACGTAAAAGTCCCTCATGACAAATCGTGCGCCTTGGGGATAGATGTTGACATTATCCTTAGCCAGATGTTTCAGCCCAAAATTTGCGCATCCAGGAGAGGACGCTGCGCCGAACAAATGCACTTTCATACGGAACTCACTAGGCTGTGAGTTCAAGTCTCCCTGCTTCCACCAAAAGAAGCTCAGGTAGTCGCGATCAGCTTCCTTGACGTGGAACTGATGGAACATCTTCTCGATGTCGCACATCAGAGCAACGGGATGTTTTCGAAAGCGGATGAGAACTCCACTCAAGTTGTTTAACATGTCAGGTCCAGAGAGAAGATGGTCATTTAAGCTGGTCCCTTTGTATCTGGCAGAGCAGTCAAACACTACCCGAAGTTTATCTGGCTTCTTCGCATGGCGAACACCATGATGCGGGATGTACCATCTCTCTCCCTTGCTCCCACCATCTTCAATCAGCTCGGCGTCTCCTCTCTCGATGACCTCTTCCATGAACTTGACGTACTGCTCCTTATATTTTTCGTCCCGTTGCAGTTTCCGTTTGAGGTGGTTGAGGCGTATCATGGCTGAGTCCCTGTTGTCAGGCAAGCTGGGTCTGGTTTTGAAGGGCAGAGGCATTTCATAATGACCACGTATGTTCTTCCGTATGCCCTCCTCTACCTTCTTGAGGAATGTGATGTCATCTTGTGACACTGTTCTTCCACCTTCGCTGCCATCCTTGAAATCCGATTCAAGGATACGGATCACATCGACAGGGGTTGCTGGAGGCATCTCCTTAGCTGTGATCCTATGACACAGATGACTTGTGCTCAGGGAATCATGGCTTGGTGATGAGCGCCCCACTATGCTCCATCCTAGGTCCGTTTGTATAGCATAGGGGTCCTCGTCTCCTCCTAATATGACTCGTCTTGGAGCCATGGCTCTGGAGCAGTTGTAGCCAATGAGAAGTCCTACTTCACAATCCTTCAGTGGTTGGATTTCATCAACTATTTCTGCAAGATGACTCCATTGTTTTGCTGTCTCACAAGTAGGAATGTGGGAGCGGTTTATTGGTATACCGTCCTTTGTGTAGGTCACTGGAAGATTCACTTGTATGGCAGAACTGTATCCTCTTACACGAAGGCCTGAAACACTCTCGCTTGCAACGATTGAGTCTTTTCCACTCATGGTAGTCAACTTCAGCTTCACTGGAAACTTGTCTGCATCTAGACCTTCGCTCACTTCTTGGTCGATGAATGTAGTGTCACTCTGGGAGTCAAGAAGGGCGTAGACAAGTTTCTCAGTTGTAGGATTATTTTTGGATGATGGCGACAGTCTTTCGCGCTGTGGCCTGTTTTTAAACATCCATAGCAGAGTTTCTGCTCCTTTACGTACTTTCGTCGCTCGCCCAATGACATCTCTGTGAACTTGGAGCATGCATGGAGCTGATGATTAGCGTCTTGACAAAGAACACATGGTGTCTTAGCCTTTCTGTAATTTTGATTCTCATCTGACCTTCGTTTCTCATTATCAGCAACTGTTTGGGTGGTGAGAACACTGGCCTTGTTTCTCTTCATGTCTCTGGGATTTCTCTTTTCAGTGCTTGAATCTGATGAACGAAGGGCATGTAATGACGTAATGGGATTGCATGCAATCTCAGCTTCAGTTGAAATGAAGTCAGCAAAGTCCTTGAAAGTGGGAAATTCTTGTTTCTCATTCAGACTTCGTGTGACCAGACGGTTCCAGCGTGAAGCCGCCCAGTCTGGAAGTTTATGAACGAGCTTCTGGTTTTCCTCGCAATCATTCAGTATGTCAAGGCCCTTGACATGAGGCATGGCATCTTGACAGGCGTTCAGAAAGTCTGAGAAGTTTCTGAGTCCCTCAGCGTCCTTAGGTTGAATTCTTGGCCATTTAGAAAGTCTTTCTCTGAATGCTCTCTGAATAGCGAATGGCTGGCCAAAGCGACGATTTAACTTGTCCCAAGCATCTTGGTAGGCCTCATTATCGTTTCGGTAGAAGGTGCCATCAAGAGCTTGGCGTGCTGGGCCGCCAACATATTTCTTGAGGTAATAGAGTTTTTCTGCTGGAGAGATCGCCCTTTGGTCAACGAGCGAAGTAAACGCTGCTTTCCATTCAATGAATCGGATCGGATCACCGCTGAAGACAAATGGCTCAGGAGCAGGGAGCCTATTTAAAGCTATGCTGTCTTGAAAGACCTGAGTGAGTGAGGAAATGTCTGTGCAAGAGGGTACTGCAACATGGGGTGAGGGGGCTGTAGTTACAGGCACGTTATTTGGTTCCCTTTTCCTTTCCTTGTTGGTGTAGCAAGCAACGTCACGTTCCGTCTCCTCATTATAGGCTTTAAGCTTGGCCTGAGCTGCCCGCACCTCTCTCTCTGCCTGCAATCGCTCCAACTCACGCTTTTGTGCTTCTAAATCCTTCCGTTGTTGTTCCTCTAACTCTTGTATTGATTCTCTTTGTCTTTCTTCTTCAAGCAGCATCCCATAGTTTGATTCTTTCACTGCTAGTTCAGCTGCTGCATCTGCACGCTTAGCTGCTAGTGACGATGCCACTGAATGGTGATCAGACTTGCCATGACTTATCACAGAAACATCAGATCCATAGATGGACCTTGCGTTATCATGGTGGAGCAGTTCATGAAGACGGTGTCTTTCCTGTTTTTCATCAAACTCCCCTTCATCGTATATTGCTCTGTCATAGGCGATACTGATGATTTCCTTAGACACAAATTCACACGTGTCAACCTTTCTTCTTATGTCATTGGAAGGTGTGGTGAGGTCTCTGATTTCAAAATACATGTTCATTATAGCTTCTTTAGTTTTCTTAAGTTCATCTATGAGAAACCAGAGCTCACCCTCTGACATGTACGTCTTCAGTTGCTCTCTCGTCTTGCGTATTTGTAGCTTCCATTTCTCATACATGGATAACAGCCTTTTCTCCTTTTTCTTGGCCTCTTCCTCTTGGAGCACACGCATTTTCTCTGTAGGATGCCGTGCACGCTCAGAGCGACGGAGGCCCTCAGGTTGGTCATCACCTACTTCCTGTAAATTACCATGTTGTTCCGTAAGGCCCTGTTGTGTAGCTTCAACTGTCTCCATCAGATGTGATTCCTCAATAGCATCCGCTTCATCCTCAGAACCAGCTCCCTGGTTCACCAACTCCTTTTCATTAGCTGACTCTGCCATAATCAACAAACCTTTAACCCTTTAAGTTAGAAGGAACACTTAAGCAGATATGTTCAAAAAACTTACAGTGAAAAGCATAAACACAGTATGTAGCACGTATAATAACCAGCGTAGATGCATTAATGTAGAGACACTCAAATGGTTGCAAATGTGAACGTGACACTGCAATAAATTAAATTCTCAAAAGTCCCAAAAAAATACAAAATTCAAAGTGAAAAAAGTCCATTTATAGCATGTAAATGTATTAACAGTTTCTCCTTGTTGCTGTTGAGCAGATGTTAAGTGTTCACTTGTTCAGTTCAAAAGCTGTCTGTCCGTTGTTCACCTTGTTGGCAAACCATAGTCTGTATCAGGTTAATACTCACAGTTCTGCCTCATTGTCACTGAGTATATCTGTGCTTGACCATTGCACCGAATCCTTGAGACTGCTGCCCGAATCTCTATAGAGCAGGTATCAACGCGTAGAAACCTACGTTGTATGATGGACCCTCGTGGACAGCGAGTGGCGAGGCTGCAGCAGCAGCACACTGTGAAGACCCTCTGTAGTGGTTCGTCTTGGAGGCAGCAGGTCGTCGGGATCGATGAGGGCAAAGCTCTTACTGTAGCGAACCACAGCCAGACAATGGTGAAGCTTACTGATGTTTTCAAGAAGACTTTATTTATGCTCAGCCGTCATCCTTGTTTGAACATAAATCTCGCTTTTCATTCATATCCGTTCTTCCTTTAACACCGTAAGAGCTAAAAGACAGATAAATAAAACAAAATGAGCTCTTATAAATAAACAAAATTAACCTTTGTAAATGATTTTACCAAAATGTGCCTTATGACAATATATTTTAGCCTTAATCAACATTTCGCATGAGATAATGACAATACAATGTTTGCCACAAACACATAAACAGATTCAAAGACTATTATTAGCTCAATCATCACCACCATGAGGCCAAACATATACACTACACAGAGGCTAACATTAGCATGGCTATTAGCGTATGACAATTAGCATTTTTCCACACATAAAATCGAACAAATTACACGTGGCTGGACATAACAACATGTTGTTTACACAGTACCTTGTTCCCAATTCCAGCTGGGTGCTTAACCATATACGTAAAACCCTTTAGGAGCAGAATTATCATGCCTGACTGCCCCGTTTGCCGTCTGCTCAGAAAAAACGTAAATAAAAACGCGACACGGGAGCTTGTTACTTCCAGTGCCTGATCGCCAAAATAAAAGCACAGGAAGTGAATCCCCTTTTACCATAAAGTCATTTTTAGAGTTACTTACACTGTTGATACCCCTCCAGTCGGGCAGGGGGCCGTGGCTCGGGGTCATCGATAAATTTGCGCTCTCCACGCTCCACGACTGAGCGCGCACGAGCGTGCCACTCATTATAGCGCACTTCCTCTGCGCTCTGGTGGTTTAAAAACGATGATAAGTGTAACAATTATACGATGGCTTAATGGCTGTATGTATGTGCGTTGATGATATATGCACATAAATAAGGAGAATATCTAGTTATTCCTGCTGTGTTCTACAGTGATCTAATGGAAGGTATTTATTGTATACTGTATTACATGCATTTGGGCCGTCTCCTCCTCCTGCGGTGACAGCGCTGATTCAATATTTCAAAATGATTTTGATTTAAGATACAAGTCAGATTTTAAAAGAAGGTGTTAATATGAAAAAAACTATCACTCATTAAAAGCGTCAAAAACATTGCTGGAGTTCATCATGATAACGCAGATCTAACGTATGATATGGAGTGTAATTTAATGTGTGCGAGTCATCAAACATATATAGTTCTTCTCACGTTTACTGCTGATTCCCTTCCAGTCTCCAGAATGTGCGTACCGGTACGCATGCCCCAGAGTTTGCTTACGGGTACGCACACTTTCCCGTCAAGTTTGTTTTTTATAGATCACAACATTTGCGTGGAAAGTGGCGTACGCACGTTTCCAGCCCCGTTTTGTGCGTACGCAAGCTTTATAAATGAGGCCCCAGGCCCTTGGGTTCCAACTGCATTTGGTGTTGGTAGTATGGTAGTAGTAGCATTAGCAGTAGTGGTGGCATTAAAAGAAGTAATAGTATCAACAGTAGTAGTCCATGGCAGCAGGCACAGCTACGCCGAGATGGATCCATCCCAACCACGTCGCCATAGACCAAAAAGCAGGAGTAGTTGAGCAGTCATACAGCGGGCAGGTGGAGCTATAATGTGGTGTTTCCAGCGTCAGGCCAGTTAGCGGTCTGCATCGGTCAGGACCTCAGCGGACTCTGCTGGACCAGAAAGCATAGCCAGGGAGAGAGGGCAGGTGAGGGGAGAGGTGAGTAGTCAAGTTAGTAACAGTAGAGATGCCGATTTTAGTCAATTAGTTTAATTAAAAATACTGGCGGTAAGAGGCAAACAAGACCACAGCATCGGTGCAGTCCGGATCAGGTTCCATCACGGTCCAGGAAGACCTGTTAGGCAAGAAAGCACAGGGACTCCGGGGGAACATACACAGAGAGAGAGAGAGAGAGAGAGAGAGAGAGAGAGAGAGGCTCAGTGTGCCACTATAATCCCCCAGCAGTCTAGGCCTATAGCAGCTTAACTAAGAGCTGGCTCAAGGCAAACCTAAGCCAGCCCTAACTATAAGCGGTGTCAAAGAAAGGTTTTAAGCCTACTCTTAAATGTGGGAACAGTGTCTGCCTCCCGAACCAGAACCGGAAGACGATTCCACAGAAGAGGAGCTTGATGACTGAAAGCTCTGGCCCCTGTTCTAATTTTGGAGACTTTAGGAACTACAAGTAACCCATTATTCTGAGAGCGTAGTGCTCTAGCAGGACAGTAGGGTTTAATGAGCTCTTTAAGATATGATGGTGCCTGTCCATTAAGAGCCTTGTAAGTGAGGAGAAGGATTTTTAACTAGAAAATGCATTTCCTGCGGAAATACGTGGAAATGCTTTAATGCTGAAGCAACACTGGAAAAAAAAGCTGAATATTTGAAGAGAATATTAAAAAAGCTGAATATGTGCAAAGGTATGAAAAAGCTGAATATTAAAGAGAATATTAAAAAAGCTAAATATTTGCAAAAGTATGAAAAAGCTGAATGGTTGAAGAGAATATTCAAAAAACTGAATATGTGAAAAGTATGAATCTTGTCAGTCTCTCTACTTTCTGTTCTCTCTCTTACTATCTTACAGTGTATCTCTCTCTCTCTCTCTCTCTCTCTCTCTCTCTCTCTCTTTCGCTCTCTAACTCTCTCCCTCCCTCTCCCCTCACCTGCCCTCTCTCCCTCCCTGTACAATGTCTGGTCCTGAGCCGAACCGGCTCTTGAAGGAGTTGAGTGACCTTGTTGGTCAGGCTGAACATCAGGCTCACCTCCAAAACCTCCAACAGCTCATCAGCTTGCACCAGGAGGCAGAACCATCCACCAGCCAGCCATCAAACCGCAATCAAGGTGTTAGGTGGATTAAGAGGGACTGCGATGGAAACATTATTTATGGCAGACCCAGATCATCCCGAAAACAAGCAGGTCAGATTTGTTTTACATTCGTGTTAATTGAAATGTAGACTTTATCTCCAGATCTAGTTTATCTTGGAATGGTATACAACATGATCACAAGTCTTGGGTCTGAATTAGAACATATCTGAGGTTATTATTACATACCTGTGCCTAGCATCAAGGAAACTGAGCCGTTAAAAGTTTGTGTCATTGAGTGTAAAAAGCAACAGCTATTTTGCTACAGCAGGTCCCAGTCACAGCCACACTCGGAAGACTGGTGTCTCTCCTCCTGTCATGGCTCTGGAAACCAGTGGGGAAGTGACCAGCAACTTTCCTTCAGTTACTGCTGGTATGTTCTTCATTTTGTCTGCGCTGATGCAAAACAGTATGTTCATTTATTACGACAGGAATGTACATTTCATAGTTTTGTGTTTGATCAATAGATAACAGATAACATTACCCATTTCAAAATGACTGTTATTCAATGCCATTATCTTTTGTTGTTATAAGCCGGCAGTTTTCAGTGTTGTGCATTGTCTTAACAGAGTCTTTCCTTCAAGAGCTTGAGTGCTCACTGGCTAAGGACCTGTATGTGAATGATACACCACCTCAAGCCGCAACCGACTGGTCGACTCGAAAGAGTCTGATCTCAGGGTGGTGGGCGAAAGAGAGATCCCGGCTGGTCAACACCATGGTGGGCAAACAACGGCAGGTGGCAACTCGAGTCTGCCAACAATGTGGAGACCATCCAGCAGTTATCCGCTGTTGTGACTGCTGACCACACCCTTTCCTCTGTGGCCAGTGTGACATCAGGGTCCATCGAGATAGAGTCTTCGACAACAGGGATTCCATGATGCATGGTTTCTTTGAACCATTGCCTCCGACAACCTGTGTTGTGGAGAGTGTTCTTACCCAGTGTGGTAAGTTGTAGTTTTTGAGAGTCCCCTTCTCAGACTATATTTTCTCCAGTTATCACCTGGAAAACTAAATACTGATTTCTGATCAGTTGATGAAGCCATGAAGTCCTACCTGGTTTCAAAATAGCAAAAAAATAGCAAAATATGTAGTAAATACGTATGTTGTGCTTTATTTCTCATACATGTCTCTTTTTTTCTAAGAGCGTCTTATACCTTTGGAGATGCCAGCAGAAATATGCAGCTGTCCACGAGGATCATCCTGTGTCATCGCAGGAAAATCCATAGTTGTGGTTACAATGAATGGTAAGAAGAACTTCAGGGGTCGGGATGGGGTCAATTCTGTAAAAGTGGCTGCAGAATGTCACCCACAGCTATCCTGATCACACACCATATCAACTCTAAACACAAAGACGCTTAGGGTCATCTTAATATGACATATTAATATCATATTATTATGACATATTAATATGACAGCATCATGCAGACGCAAATGTATTATCTGTATGTGATTATACAAATGTTTGGCTAAATCTCCCATTGTGATGTTAGAATGTGCATTAAAATTCAGATATTTGCACATCTCATAAAGTATTTGACCACATTTTGACAGTTTATGAGCATAATTTTTGGCAACAGTGGTAGAAGCAAGATAATGGACTTTGCGACGTTGGAATATCAAAATGTTAATGCACTCCGAGGTGTAAAGGCCACTCCGCTTCACGTTGTGACCGCATACCTTACACCCCATCTAGACCACTGCACTCATCTAATGAGCGACTGTTATGTCATTCAAATGATCCGGTTTGTATGAGTGATGTTTGTTGCAAAATGGATTTTTAACGCCTGCAACATCAATGAGGGTTACTGATGTTGGCACCTGTTCCTATTTCCTGGGATTTGATATCTTTTTATTCTCTCCTAAGCTTATTTTATGATTTACATAATAATTAAAATTACAAATTGATGTTATTTTTGATTGTTGTATTTTTGTATGTCGCTTTAGACAAAAGCGTCTGCTAAATAACAAACATAAGCACATACTAGCTCGGCTGTGCCTTACATATATATATTTCTTTTTTTTCCAGGGCGATATGATCTCAAATTGCCTGAGATTCGATGCGAGGCTTGTGAAGCCTCATGGACTCCTGGACTGGATGACATAGTCTGCAATGACTACTGGCCTGCCACCTCTCACTTTGCAACGGTATATGCTTTGGACATCCTTTATTCTTTTGAAGAGGTGAAGATGGCAGCACCAGGGATGTCAAGCCAAGCATTTTTAAGAATGCTGGACAGACGGACTATTCGCTTTGGCCGTGTAAGTATTAAATAAGTTAAGTAACTCAAGAGATTATACTGTGAGTTATATGATATGATCACGATCACGATACATGAACATTAACACTATATTACACTACATTAACATTTATACACCTGCGACCCTTTGTCGAAGTTCTTACATTTCTTGTTCTCTGTTACTGTTCTCTGTTGAATCAGACTGGGAACATCACAGCAGACAGCTTCCGAACCAGCTTTTTGGAGTGGGAGGCCGTCCGATACGAAGTGGAGAAATTGTGCAGGGAGGACCACTTCGACTGCCCAGTGTGCAGCCCAGACATGCTTGCGGTCTCAGTTGATGGGAACCGCAAGCACTATAGGTTCAAGAGTGCTGCAAGGTAATTACTAAATCTTGTGTTTGCATAGACAGCTCATCATTTTGAAAGTAACTGTTGTGAATTTGAAAATCATATGAATATTGAAAGTCTAAGTATGTCTTTTATTTAGATCTGAGGAACCAGCCATCTTTGATGGCGTCTTCATTGCAAATGTTTCAAGATTCGTGGACTATGTCCATTCCTCAACCAGTCATGTAAACTTGCACAACTTCATTATATTTACCTATAAAACAAAGAGGGCATTTTTTGAACAAGTTTGGACTGTTAACCATCTTCCATGTTGTAGGCCTCTGGAAGAGGTGTCTGTGGAGAATGCCAAAGAGGGGGATCAACCAGTTACCATGTAGAATCCCCATGAGCCCACAGTGAACATGTCTTTTAGCTTTACATCTATAATGTGTATTTGGGACAATAGATGAGTAAATCTTTTGGCTTTTTTCAAACATCTCAGGCTAGTAGATCCTTTCAATACTTAATAATTATTTCAACAAAGAAACAATTATTTTATCATTGTATTTATCATGTATTATATGTAGGCTACTATTAACTCATTCCCATTGGAGAACCGAGGACCCGCTGTCCGGAAGTGTTTTCGTCACATGTCTTTTTATGATAACCTCCACATACCTCAACACAAAAACACTAAAGTCTCCTCGATTATTAAACAATGCCATGGGTTAATGTTATTGCCATCGGTTTTAATTATTTATCCTTTGATTATGAGAAATCAGTTATTTTTGTCAGTTTTGGATAGGGAGCACTACATTACCCATGATCCTCAGCCACCGTTGCTATGGAGACGAAGCCAGTCCTCGACTCGCTATGCATACCATAGACTGTATAAAATAGTGCGTTATCTGTTACAAAACCATTGCCGGGTATCAGTCTGGACCCAGACAAACAAAACTGTCATTTATTTCAAACTGATCGAGATCTTGTGTTCATGAAGTCGCCCCCTTCACACACACACACACACACACACACGCATGTAGAAGGCTCCACCCCCAAGGGTGTCTGGACATCCGACAGCGGGCACTCGGCCGTCAGCCCGGATCCCCCGCCCACGTTCGACTACTGTTTTGGCTTAAATATCTGAAATAAAAAAACATGTTCACTTTTTGTTGACATTTATCATCTAGATGCAGCGTAATTACTAGTTCGGCTGCACTGCATATTTCATATATTCAGTAGATAGTTTTACAACCCTATCTCCAATCCTAATTCAGAAACCGGAAGTACTACAACTGTGAGGCTGATCTGTATCAAGCTAAATGGCGGGCCTGTAGGGAATTGTATTTTTTTTAAATATTAGTGTTTTTCCTAGAATTTGAAGTTGTAAATACTGAATTGAGAGTACACTGAGCAGTTTAAGGGGATGGTGAACACATATGTGTAATCAAATTTAAAAAATCTATTTGTTAAATGGGTGAAAATAGCGCCCCTCGTTGGCGACTATACTCACATGATAGCTGAGATCAAGAGTTCTCCAGAACAGTTTCTACTATGTCTGTAGCCCCTTTTTTTGCTGAATTATAAGCCTTCAAACTTGCACCAAGGTCAAGGTTCAAAGGTCAACATTTCAAAGCAGGAGGCATGTAGAATCTTCATACTGACATATGTTACTCTCCAGAGGGGTATTCCATCAAACTCGCTAAGCACAAAGCCAGGCTAATTTCGATAAGCCTCGCTACCTTTAGCGAGAGTTGCGTTCCATCAACGTGACTTGAGGGACTCTCCGCTAAGTAACCATGGGGATTTATCCAACCAAACTAGCCTGCTCCGGGGCAGGCTAACCATCAGGCTTACTTTAGCGGGGGTTTCAGAGAAGTCTGTCTGTCGGAAACAACTGTACCAGCAGAAAGTTCCGCCAAGCCTAGTCCTCGTGATTTCGTCACGTGAAAGACCAAAAATTACCAGAATTACATATATGAAGTACGAACAGACTATATTTTCATCAAGCGCCAAAGAATACATGCTTGCAATTAAAAAAATATGAATAAATCGTTTATTTTGTTTAACACCTACTGGCCATTTGACTATCTAAAGTCCCCAGTTGGGTGAGTGGTGACGTACCTGCCCTTAAATGTGGGCATCGCAGGTTCACATCCCGGCGAGGATATCTCATGTGTGTTTTTTTTTTTTTTTCCCTGTATAATTGTCTTTAGATCAGAGAATTAGACCAACATTTTACTTTAACTATGATAAATATGTCATACAATTTCCTCAGAACCCAAATATAACTTGCAAAAACATGATAGATATAAAGATGTTATTATTAATAGCATGTTATAGATCCCAATGACAAAGGCATTGCTGCATGCAATTTTCAGGCACATAAATTCCTTTCAGGTGAGTTCATTAATAGGTTCATTGAATGTATTCATTAAATTGTTGAGATAAATGAGTTGGTCAATGTAGATGCATTTACTAGGCCTATTTAAAAAAAAAGAGAGAAGAGAGAGAGAGAGAGAGAGAGAGAGAGAGAGAGAGAGAGAGAGAGAGTTCCGGCCAAAGAAAGAAAAAGAAACGACTATAGTCAGGAATTGAACCCTGGCCGGCCGCATGTAAAGTTGACGCGTTACCTCTACACTATCCTCACGTTAAAGAAATCGTAGTCAGTGTTATATTAGAACATGTTACTCTTAATGGTACTTCCATATTAAATCGCTCGGCAATTCTTGCCCAAGCAGCCTCGTGATTTTTATTTATCACTACAGTATTCCCTTTTTTGGTTATGATGGGTTTGTACTCCTCATACAGTTCCATCAATCATTTTTGCTCTGGTCTTTTCTGCCATTTTCTCGATGATTCGACATTCCTGGTTCTGGTCTGGCTTCATATCCCGTGAACGTGCGTAACACACGACAACATTAGCCTCGCTTGAATAAGCCTCAACAAGGCGCGGCTGAAATGCGTTAATGGAACGGGTTAAGCCGCAAGTGGAAGTTGGCGTTAGTTCTAACCAGGCTTAACCAGGTAAGCACCACTTTAATTAGCGAGTTTGGTGGAATACCCCTCTGGTCAAGACCTTTCCAATGATGTATTTGGTTTAGCTCCACAGCAAAGTTTACATTTTTTCGCTTCATGGACACGCACCATCCCAGGCTTAGTTTCAGAGAGCACTTTGAAGGCCCAGTATATTAAATGATGCTGTTTGTTTTTTTGTTTGTTTATTTTTGTTTTTTAGCGGAACAAGTGATCAACATGAGTCACTTTAAGAGCTTTCAATACTGCTGAGAATCTAGGGCAGTACTACAGGCTTGGAGGAAAGCCTGGATTAAGGTTAGGGTTAGGGTTGGGACTCAAAAGACCAAGCTGTTTCCATTCCAATCATCATCAATGTTGTCACTTTCAGATTTTCATATACTTTGAACTATACTATAATTGAACCAGGTGCACACCAAATCTTAATCAGTTGGAAAAACATTCTGTAATTAGTTTTGTAAATGATGCTCAAAGCTTCTTATATTGCCGTAGGTGGGTATAAAACACAACATACACAGTAGTGTAGTGTATATCACTCTGTATTTGTATGGAAGCGTATTCCTGCCATGTCAGAAAAAGAAAAACGTAGTAACAGAGCACAGACTGGGTGAGGGGGCATGCTGGAGACAATAGTCCAGTGCTGCCACAAGCTTCATGCCTGGCACCCTTGCAAGCAGTCCCTGAGAGGTCATAGGCTGGGGGTTGGAAACCTTTTTATATGAAGAACTCAACTACTAACTCATAGTTAGCATCCCTGCTGAAAAAAAAAAACGCATAGAGCAGCACCAAAACACAACATATGCTGGTCCAGCAAGACCAGCTTGCCATTTTCGTAGCAAACAACAGTTGAATTGATAGGTCAAGTGTTAATAGGGCGTGCAATAGGTCAAGCTGATTTAGAGTGCTCTCTGCTGGATCACAAGGTGAACTACTTCAAACGGTCTGTTGTGCTTATAGACTGTACATTTTGAATTAGAACAGGTCATTACATTCCAATAAGAAATTCCCCTCCCCACATTTGAACGAATATTCAAATTTCGTATAAAAAGTGACAGCCCTAATACGTATTACATATACAGAATAAGCAAGCACTTACCATGAAGGCAAGGGCAGCCAGCGCACCTTGACCTTGACCTTCCCCTGCAGACACACACACACACACACGCACACACACACACACACACACACACACACACACAGTTTAGTGAAGTTACTTTAATGTTGGCTCTCTACACTGGCTCGATAGCTCAATAATAACAATAAAAACATCTGTTGTGGCATTCCATTTGCATTGTTGTTCTTGGCTAGTATTTACTGTATGCAACACCTGTGAGAGGGTTGAGACCTGAAAAAGGTTGATAACCTCCAGCTTCAGTGTCAATTAGGGATGCAACGGTACAGTTTTTCCACGGTTCGGTATGCATCACGGTTTTTGGGCTGCCATACGGTTTCAATATCATTATTTAAAACTACTCAGACTAGCAAAGGCAATATAGCATTGTAAAAATAATTAAAATCACAGATAAAATCAAACCACAGACTTTATTAAAAAACAGTGCATTATCAGATCACATTAGACAGCAAACATAAAACAACACAAATTAAATATTAAAGGTGCCAGATGTAAGAATCTGGCCAAAAATGGTACTATACTCAAATTCAAAACACTGCAGCGAGTCGTATTTACATTTAGGCCGATTTTCCTTCCTCAATAGAATGGATATATTATTATTTATGGTAACGTTAGCTGTTGACTAGATGGACATATCCGATGGAATAAAATGATATTTGACAGAACCGTCAAATTCATTTTTGCCTCCCTTTCATAACGTTATATAGTTTATGGTGATATACATGCAAAGACCGAAAGACGACTCGAATGTCCAGCCGCTGCTGGCAAACGCGTCGACAGCTACCCAGTCTGGCCGAGTGGCGCTGTCCAGCTGCGCTGTCCAGGCTCCCGTCAGCCGGGCCCTGGACATTCGAGTCGTCTTTCGGTCTTTGCATGTATATCACCATAAACTATATAACGTTATAATAGCCGCTGCTGGTTGTTGTGATATTGATATGTTGTTTGCCGTTGTGCATTGAACTGAACAGGGGCGTATTGAACGGTTTGGTAAAATACCGAATACTGTTGCATCCCTAGTATCAATGTATTGTCAAATGTGGAATGACCGATGAGCCAGACAACAGTCAAGAGATTATCAGACAGCCTAATGAAAAATATGGTTATACCCCTTACCCCATTCATTCGTCTTGCGATGATTTCCTTCATTGGGAAGACTGCCTGTCGCCTGCATTTTTTGCAACCTTAAATGACAAAAGCAAAAAAAGGTTTTTGGAATAACAGTTCAACAAGTCACAGATCCTGTGGGTATTCAAAAGAGTGGTGGAGCAGTGTCATGCTGGGAAGCAGCAGCCCAGGCAGACAGAGCAATACTACAAGAGAGCTAGGGAGCAGCTGGCTACTGGCTAACAAGGGGGACAGAGGTAAGAGGAAGCTGGCAGAGAAGTTGGATGTGACAATGTACACTGTTGTTTCTGTGAATGACACTAGTCACACAAACAAGTCCAATAGCCACCCAGGCAACATCAAGACTTAAACAGTCACTTAAACAGTTTCTCAGAGTAGCCTCATGCAGTCTTGTGTACTTAAACACATTTCATCTAACAATGCCTATGCCATAAAGTGCCCACAGGTACACAGTGAAGTTTGAGTCAGGCCTAAGGTCTTTTCACAATCTCAAGTCCCAAGAGGCAAGTACATGCACATTGTCTGTAGTGACTTTAAAATGCTGAGCTGACACAAAAAGCATTCTAATAAACATTCACGTCGAGCTGAACCCAACTAATACCTTTTAAAGTGGACCAAAGCAAAAAGCACTCATCATTTTTGTGCACACATTAT
Source organism: Chelidonichthys spinosus (assembly GCA_029853015.1). Classification (NCBI taxonomy): domain Eukaryota; kingdom Metazoa; phylum Chordata; class Actinopteri; order Perciformes; family Triglidae; genus Chelidonichthys; species Chelidonichthys spinosus. The sequence continues at coordinate 2,385,744 of CM056832.1, read as the reverse complement.
GAGTTCATGTCAAAGAGGAGGACTCAGATCTCTTCCTAGTACACCTAAGCTCTGATGGGGCCTCAGTTATCTAGTGCTTTGTGGGCTGTGTAGTTGCTCTGCGTTGATTGTATCATCAACTTCCTTATATGCATGTTATGAACTCTCTGGTATTAGGCCATCATCCATTATCAGCTCAATTATAATAATGACATTATATCATGTTTAGTATTATTTTTGCTTGTTTCACAAACACACAAATAAGTATAGTATTAATGTCTGGGTGTTTCCACATATTGTCCCCTTAAACTGAACCAAACCTAGTCCTTTTAAAGTGAACCAAGCAGTGGACCAAAGCAAAAAGAACGTCACATCTCTTTCTGGTCTACTTCAGCTCTAATGGATCTCATCCTATGCCTATTCACACTCACCTGCAGCTGGGGCTGATCGTGCCTTTCCTGGGAGTGTGGCTGGGGCTGAGGGTGCAAGGGGAAAAGTTAACGAATGACATTTCAGATTCTTACGGGAGGTGCTGATCTTGGAATTCAAAACTGAGCTGGAGTGGCACTGCTATTGATAGCTAAAATAACAGTTTTCCCAAAGGTTTGAGTGGATAGAGAGATAGTAAGAAATGGTATGCAATGTCATAGTATATAATGTAGTTCAATGACTTATTTGTTGTTGGCATGATCAAAGTTATTCATTATAATTAAGCATTTACTGAAAACAAACTTGTTGGTTATACAATTACAAAAGTATCCAACTTAAAGGAAAGGCAGACGATTAACTGCTAACATCAGACTGGCATGGGTGTATTTTTTACCCTTTATTAACTAATTGTAACAGGTGAAGTTCACCTGGGTTCATTTGTTTTTGGCTAATACAACAATAACAAAAGGGACACATTTACAGATTGGGTGCCACAAATGTGTACTTACACTGTCTTTTCTTTTTACGCGGATGCTCACTTTGGGGCTTAGGGTCTGCAGCTGGGGATGAGAGTTGGGAAAAGTTAAGAGCAGCTAAATTAATTGAAAGACATGGAATTCACCTTGTGTAACTTGTTTTAGATTAAAACATTGATTACAAAAAACATGGGACAAATTTACAGATTGGGTGCAACAAATGTGTAATTACTCTGCCTTTTCTTTTTATGTTCCTGGGGCTGGGGAATATGCTGGGGCTCCTGAGGCTGTGACTGGGGCTGAGGGTCCACGGGACAAAGATCAAGGATGATATATTCTTGGGGTAGTGGCTGGTCTTCGGGGAGGTGATGGTCTTCAGGGTGGGGCTGGTCTTCAGGGTCTGGCTGGAGTTCAGGGAGGTGGTGGTCTTCGGGGTGGGGCTGGCCTTCGGGGAGGTGGTGGTCTTCAGGGTGGGGCTGGTCTTCCGGATGGGGCTGGTCTTCAGGGAGGTGGTGGTCTTCAGGGTCTGGCTGGCCTTCGGGGAGGTGGTCGTCTTCCAGGTGGGGCTGGCCTTCGAGGAGGTGATGGTCTTCGGGGTGGAGCTGGTCTTGTTGGAGCTGGGGCTGGGACTGGGACTGGGACTGATCTGTTGTGGAGAACAAAGTAAGAATGTCAATTCTGTACATATCGTCAGAAGAATCTTCAGAAAACAATAATGAACTCTGCATGAAACTAATTTTTGAGTATAATGTTAACATTTTGAGTATAAACTCATAAGCCGTCTTCATGTTAATCAGGAAGTCGCTTAGTCGCTTATCATTTGGCAGATTGGTCACCACATCTGCCACCCACTTGCCCATGCTGTTCCTGTGGCTGGTGAACAGGATTGGCGTATAGCCCAAGGCATAAAGTTTTTGAACCTGAAATTAAACAAGCACATTAGCAGTACACAATTAAACTGCATTGCTACATAAATCTACTATATAGAGACCCAATCAAAAAATAGTTTTGATCACTTTCGTGATAATTAAATAGTGTTTTCCATTTGATTAGAGACATACTGTGAAACTGATACACAGAACTATTCATTCATGAGGATTTTTTTAATTGCAACTGCCGGTGCTCAATTTCAGTGGAAAATAACTGATCAGATGTTGTGACATGGGTTCCACTCCACACTGGAGTGGGTTATTATATTACTGCGTACACAACTGACATAATCAACTTCCTTTACAAATCATTGTCTTTTTTCATCTTACACACATTACTTTGTACAACCAACATTCACATAGTGTAATGCGCTAGGTGATGGTGGTGTAGTGAATAGAGGTCTGGGTTTCTAAACACTGTGAGGCTAGTTTCTCATCGCAAGACTCCTACAGTCTGGAACTGATATCTTAACTCTTTAGCAGACTGAGTGTTACCAGTTTATGTGTGGGCTATGCAGTGGTTCACTAGTTGGCCTGTGTTGTTGGCCATTTACTCTGTGAAAATCTTGAGTAACTAAGAAAAAGACTGACATAATTGATGGTTCAAGTGAAAACATTAGGAAATATTTTTGGTAGAGTATGTATATTTTAGAAACTGGTGTTGTGTACCAGGATATTGTTAAAATTACCCACAAAGCCATTTAGAATACATGCTGCATTCATTTAGGACCTCTGCCGCAGAAAAAAAAGTCCACAGCCTATAAGGCCAACTTAAATCATCAAAGTGTTAAAAATCCTGTATCTTAACCTCAACTTCTGTTAACTTCAAAGAAGCATGTATATTCCAGATATTTATTTCAAGTTTGTATTTAACAGATGAACTATTGTTTTCCTTCTGATCTATGCATCCACTGACGGGGTCCTTGTCCCATCACACATTATCAATGAGTGACAGAAATCATGTTGGGAGGGACTGACTTTCTTGAGGGAGAGAGATTCTATTTTCTGGACTGATGGAAATGATCCCCTTAAGACGGACAGATGGAAGTGCATGTTAAGGTAAATACTGTGCGTAGTTTGAGTTTCACATTGATTACCGCTCAATCCATGAAGTATGAGCATTTTGTACTTACAGCAATATTGGCGGAGGCCACCACCCGCGCTGCATTCCGCTGGTCTATGACTCCCTGCCCCCAATCACTTATGTGCTGATCTTTCGATTTTTGCAGCTTCGGGATTTTTGCAGCTTCGGGTTTCTGCAAAGGCTTCTGAAACCCGCTGCACGATCTACTATTGGCCTAATTTGGCACCTTGCAGTGAGGGCAGGGTCTGAACTTTGACTTTGTCATTCTGAAATGTACAACAGACAAACACACACAAAATATCAAACATTGATGCAAACACACGTATGCTCAAAAAAGACATTCATGCACATTCAGGTGGGCAAGTCGGTGCAGTGGTTAGCATCCCCAACTGTCATCCAGGAGACCATGTCGCTTTGGAAAAAAGCGTATACTACATACCTACCACTTTTACCTTTACCTGACAAAAATCCCTCACAACTTGGACTCAATTTGTAGTGATTATATTGTAAATCCTAATTGCTCTGCATGATATATTGAAAAAAAACCCTACTTTTGACACCTGACTCAAATGGCTGTTTGTTGCCCAACTGTTTTGTAAAACTGAGTAGTTGCTTAAGGATGGGTAAATAGCATGTTGAATTTTCAAACTAACAGCCACCTTAATATCCTGGCAATAAGTCCCCTTAAGTTTTAGATAATAGCTTACTTTAACATATACACCCAGGCAAACAAGAGTAAACAAATGTCAAAGTTACAGTTACTTATTTGGCATGCTACTTTATCCTGAATATTGGCCTAGTTTACATTTTCAAGACAGCACTATGCTTAATTTAACACTAATCTAACATTATCATTACATTATTATTATGTTTGCTAGCTTAAAGCACACTTAGCTAGCTAAGAGGCTAACCTATATTGTGCAGCCTGTTGCACATTTCAACAAGGTATTACATATCTCTAACCCATGAAATTGATACAGAGCAGTCAGAACGACAACAACGGTGGTTTAAGATAAAATACAATACATTTTCAACGTATTGTTTGCATGCATGCTGAAGGTCTTTGCTCCATCACCTCATCCATGACCATAAAGACTTCCAGTGTGCAGCAGTGACCTCTCCTCCCTCAGTGCTGACACCTTCAGTTCATACAAACAACATATACATACAAACACTTATCGTAATCATTGTTTAGATCAACTATTCACCACTAGTCATATATTAGAATATGGACAGTAATACTGTTCCACATGGGATAAACTTAATGGACTCTGATGTTTTAACACATTGTAGATATTACCCAGCACTGACTTTGCCTGATTATTAATAAGAAAGACAACTTCATTCATGTTCAACAGAACGTTTCTGTAGACATCTCAGGAGAGCAGTACATCTCCCATCTGTATACGCTGGTGTTCAACCTTATATCATTGAGTAGCTTAATATGCAACAGTAGTAGTTAAGCCCTGCATATGAGAATTATAACATTTAACACCACATTTTTTAAGTGAAGCCTCTCAGAGCAGCATTCCTCCTGCCGGAGAACTTCTCCTCATCGTTCCCTCCACCGGATGAGGCGCTCGGTGTCTGCATCCGTCCCTTTAACGAACAACGGTGCACGGCATTATTTACCGCCGTTAGTAAATATATAACCACGTTTTAACACAAGCACCATCTTCTTAGATAACATTGGTAAAAACGGCACATTTGCCGCTTCGGTTACACTCGCTAACCTCTATGGTAAATTACCGTCCGTAGACTAGCCGGCTGGCAGGACCTTCGATTTGTCACGTTAACGTACAATTCCAACAACAATAAAGTAACGTTCATTATCAATACGATTTAAAAGTCAGCTGGAAACTCGTGTTACAGTATGCTATGTGTACGCGGTTTGTGTCGGGCTGTCGCCAGAATCACCGCAATCGTCCGCCATTTTCCAAAACTTTTCAGAAGTCGGACGAGCCGCAATGCATTTTGGGGAAGTTGAGTAGATCTCCCAAGACTCGTCTCACCCGACTGGCCAATAGGAACGTGGCCCCGCCCCTGACATCATTTTCACAGCGAGAGCAAAATCCTGACACGAGAGCAAAATCCTGACACGAGAGCAAGAAATTGCTTTGAGAGCAAAGGTTTTGAGAGAGAGAAGAAAAACGTTTTGAGAGAAAATGTGTTCACACTGATAGCAAAAAATCTATATTGGAGAGTTAAAAAAATATATTTTGAGAGAGATTTTTTTTTTCTCAGAAATAATTTTAAAAACGTATATTTTTTTATGTTCTATGAGAAAATACTTTCTCTCAAATCTTTTTTTAGTCTCAAATATTATGTTCTTTTGCTATTGGTATGAAAACTTTCTCTCTTAAAAACATTTTTCTCTCATCAAATGCTTTTTTTGCTATCAGTGTGATAATGTTTTCTCTCAAAATTTTTTTTCTCTCAGATCATTTATTTTCTCGCATGTAATAAAGACACAAATCTAACTTCATACACCTCCTGCTGCATCTCGAATAAGCCGCCCTGTATGACTTGTTACACTCCGTACCGGTTGGTGGCAGTAAAGGGCGAAGTGACCACATGTGATCTGTAAAAACTGGAGCGGAGGTGTGGGCGGAGTTAAGCGGACCACTGTCAAAATGGCAGCCGTCAGAAACGGCGTGGAAGAAATTCGGAATCGAGTAATACTGGGGGAATTTGGTGTGTCGAATGTAAGTCTACTTGTAAAAGTGGTTTTATGAGTACATGATCTGTTGGCTGCAGTGTCCAGCGTGTTGTGACCCGCTTAGAGTCACATGACGGTAAAAACCCGAACGTTACTGCTGAACAGTCAGCTAACGTTACTGGCATACAGTCAGCTAACATTACTGGTGTACAGTCAGATAACGTCACCGATGTACAGTCAGCTAACATTACTGGTGAACAGTTAGCTAACGTTACTGGTAAACAG